>APFE030435488.1:0-47882 GCA_000404065.3 Pinus taeda | reverse complement strand
AAACAAATAGGCGAGCCAACTCTCTGTGGTGCTGAATCCGAGAGATCTTCTCGCAAAACTCATAGCAAGACATGTACTGAAAACATGAGACTGCCATAGGACAAGCCTGTAAATTTGTCAAAGAGGTGGGCTCCTCTCTCCTGTGATGACCACCCTTTCCCTTATGAGGCCTCCTCTGTACCTCAATTTCTGAAGCTTGCCTGGTCATCACTCTGCTCATAGGTTTCAGTTTCTGACATTGTTTAAGGAGCAGAGTGGCCAAAATGTATTGCTGTTTCTGCCTGCAAAATGCTGATTTATATGCTGTTTCAAGGGGACGAGGAACATGAGGAGAATGTTAGGGGAGGGGCACTTCTAAAGGGAAAATGGGAATAAATATATAAAACAAGGATTTAAGGGAAAAACATTGCAAAATCATTGCATATGCATCATGATATACATTTGTTTACATTGGCATAATGAGGGGTAGGGTTAGGGCTTGAGTTTTTATTTTTTAGGGAAGAGGGGTAGGGTTTAAGGCTCTTAGCAAATTTGGAAGGGAAATTTGAATAAAATGATAAGGAATATGTAATGGGAGGTGGACAATAGGAAAGAAAAGGGATACCTCAAAACAGCATAATAAACCCTAGCAATTTTGACAACTTCAAGCCCAAAAGCACAATGGAGACTTTTACTTGCGAAATGAAAACCTTTAAAAATACAATCATGATCTTCTTGAACTGTAGCAAGCAATATTTTTTCATGATTGAGGGCCTACCTTGCAAAATTTAGCAACTCGTGGTTCCTTAACAGCGTGCTGGCGGTTTTGTATAGAGGGAACGCTGATGGGTCGCGTGCAATGCCCAACAGGTCTCGCGTGCTTGACGGGTCGCGCCCGTATCAAATTTGCACTGGCAGAGGTGCCCTGACGGGTCGCGCTCGCTTGACGGGTCGCACACCAGTCTCAACGGGTCGCTCCTCTCCCAAACTCACCGAATTCACTCAAACGCTCTTGCAACTAATTTTTCTATCACTTGGATGCACAATGAAGCTTGATGGAGGGAAATAGAGCCTTTATAACCTTGCTTTGAATAAATTTCATGTCACAACCCACTTTCTAATGTTTTTCCTTTGACACTTTAAAAACTTGACTTTTTTGGTTTCCTTTGTCCTGAAATTGACTCATTTAATGCTATTGCTCGATTCTTTTTGCAGGGATATCATCTGAGGGATCTTGGCAAGGGAGCCAGGGTTACATGCTGTCCTTGGAAGTTTTTTGAAATTTCATCACTTTTTACAAAAAATTGAAAAATGACCTTGGCTTTAAAAACAGAGTTTTTAAATCCAAGGTGAAAATTAACTGTACAAGATAGAAATTTGCGAAGAAACACCTTTAAAATCATCCCTTTGGCTTGCTGAACATTTATTGACCTTCAGAGACATGACCTTGAAGACAAACTTGACCAAAACCCTAGACCTAGGAATTTGACCTCAAGACAAGACAAGACAATCTTGAAAGAGTTTAATGACTGAAATGACTTTGATCCAGCAATGCCAAGAGGGGGAAAAAGACACCAGCTCCTCCATCAGGATTATGACATGCCTAATGGGATGCGAAAAATGACACTGATGAGACACCTACCTATGCAAATGCAAAGAGCTTTGATCGCTGATGGAGGGCTACCAGACCGACTCTAACAAGGTCAAAACCACTCTGAAACATCCTAAGTCATTTCGTGGTAATGTTAAAAATTTAAGTAACATTACCATGAACTGCATATCAAAACTAGGGCCATAGGATTGAGCATTAGGCTACCACATTCAAAAAATTTGTAATGGCTCCCTCTATCACTCCTTAAAAGGAAGGGAGCGATTTTTTTTAGAGAGCGCATTACTGAAATTCGCTCCCACAGGGAGTGAACTCGGGAGCGCACTCCCGGGGTTGCTCTTGATGCGCTCCTGCCCAGATCGCGCTCTTGGAGCGGATTCGACAGGGTGGGGCCTCTCCCCTGCAACCATGTTCTCTACTTCAGCTTTGAATTCTTGAAATTTAGTAAATACTTCATCCTTTGATTTCATTAAGTAAACCAAAGTCTTCCTTAAATGATCATCTATGAATGTGACATAATATATATGAACTCCAAGTGATTTAGGAGTCATAGGATGAAAAACATCAGAATGAATAAGATCCAAGATTTCTTTTGACTGTGAAGCACTGCTTCCAAATGGTCTTTTGATGTTCTTACCCAATGCACATCCCTTGCATACTCCTTTGTGATCTTCTTTCAGTTCGGGGATTCCATCTACCATAGAACTTAGAGTTGGAAGAATTTTGAAATGGAGGTGATCAAATCTTTCATGCCAAAGTAACCATGGGCTGATTTCAATGTGAACTAAAGCTTGAGCAAGAGGGGATAACAAACTGTAAAGTATTCCTTCATGAATCCCAATTACTCTAGCATTTTCTATGCTTGAGTTTTTACCCCATACTACAACTTTTCCATTAATGAAAGCCACTCTATCATGTGTATCTTCTAGACTTGAAATGGAGAGAAATTTCTTATGCAAACCTGGAACAAATAGGATGTTGTTGAGGTAAATATTGCCTCCATTCTCCAGCGCTATTGAGGTTGATCCAATTCCTCTCATAGGATAGCTCTTATTATCTCCAAGCTCTACGGAGTAAGAAGACTTTCCTTTTGACAATGTATTTAGTTGCTTGTGATGCTCAGTCATGTGCCTTGATGTTCCACTATTGATTACCCAAATCATCTTATCTTGAAATGTGCCAGTGAGTGCTAAAAAGAGTCCTTCTTCCTTTGTCTTGGTTACTCTCTTCTTTCGAGTAACTAGTGTTGAAGAATCTAGGGCATACAAAATTAAGTTGATTCTTCTTATCATGATAACAATTTGTGAAGTATTTAAACAATTAAATTTATCTTGATCTTCCATTCATTATTAGAGTGTGTTTACTTCATCAAACTGTTACCAAGAAGAAAAGAGACAGGAACACAAATGATTGGCTTATTGCCAGGGCCAAAACCTCTCCCTCTTGGAGAGGAAAACCATGCACAATTCTTCATATAGAGATTCCATTGACGAATACCAAAACCATGACCCTTGACACACTCTGCCTCTCCAAGACCAAGACATCAATCCTCTTGCTTGAACACTGCTGAGATCTTCATGATTGTTGCACTATTGAAGCCATTACTGCTGCATCACTGAGATCTTCCTTACTGCTTTCTTCTTCATTGATAGCATCATGAATGCTCCTTGAGATTGCTACTAAGTTGATCTCTACACCATCATCGAGATCATGATATTTAAGATCAAGACTTGTGACTGTACCTCATTGTAGATGAGATCATGAACCTTGCTACTGCTAGTCGAGACTAGTCACAGCTTCTCCCATTGGACCGAGGTTGTAACAATCATTATCATCTTCTATCAAGCTTTGACTGTAGTTAATGACATTACTTTGTCACTACTCCTTGTTAATCCTAGTCTACAATGATTACCGAAATAATAATGCCAAGAGTGTATGCCTAGACAGTGATAACGATAACAAAAATGTATATCTTTGCCGAGACTATCATTTCAGCTGTAGGATTACTATGTTGCTACACCTCATTATTATATCAATACTTTGTTTCATTCATCTAAGATCCATGCATCTACAGCTATGCCGAAAATATGCTGCATCCTCATTCATCAAGTGATCATCAAGTAGGTGACTGTGTTTGCAATGAATGTCGAGGCTGTGATTTCACAGTCATTAGTGCTCCTTCCCATTATGCCGGCACTATAGAGATGCGAGGGCTTCACTGTGCCATACAAGGTCTGGTCTACCTGCACCCATACGATATGATAGACTTGCAACACGTGACTGAGGTCCTGCAACTATTCGAGGTCTATACCATCCTTCTTGCAGTGCGGATTTGCTCCTATACCGATACGGAAATTCAGAGGAGAATGCGAGGTACATGACTGCCTTTTGTGGATACCCTAGCCACCTAATTTATAGTGGTTACGTCCATATATTTGAGCCGACGTGAATTCTATTTATGTATTTAATTCATTTTTGGAGCAACATGATGAGATTCTTCTTGTTTTCGCTTGCAGACTTCTTGGAGGATTATGCTTGGTCTTTGGAGCGCTGCTACACATCTTGTAGGCTAGAATACATTGCACATAGGCTCATACAAAGCTCCTTAATATATGACATGATACTTTGACATACAAATAAAAATCCTAAAGACGTCAAGAAGTCGTCTTTGACCTAATTACACTTCTTGCTCATGAAACCCATGAAGCAAGATATACACAAATATTTTATTACATCATTTATTACATCAATTGCAAAGATCATGTCATTATGAAGACCGAACCTAGTTACACTTTCTTCAACACTCCCTCTTAACTAGGGAGGTATTCATAATGGTACTTGGTCATTCTCAATCAGAAGAATTTCTCATAAGAAGAATCGGATTTGTAATCCATCTGTTATAGCATCATTTCAACCAACATTGTTTCCATGTAGCAAGGCCTTGACTAACAGCTCCATCTCTTACTTAGATTAGAGCACAATGTTGGTGAGACCAATGACTGATAGACACACATCATCATTGTCTCTCTTAGCGTCATACCCACCCGGGTGTTCTCTTAGTATGCCCTACTAGGACTATTCTCATCTTGGTTTCCCAACCCTCAAGAATATTGGTCGTCTTGCCCACTCTTATCTTGGATGCCCTACCACATCCTCAAAGAGTGTTGGATGCCAGATGATTACACAGTCCTCCATTCTCTCTTCCAGACTAAAGACAAGAATGTCGTGTTTAACTATCCCTCTTAACTAGGGACGAGTTCCAAGTTTCTCTTTCCTCAGAAACTTACGCGAGTTCCTTAAATCATAGGAACCTCCCAGAGCTCCCTCTTACCCAAGGACTCTATCATCAGTGCTTTATAGGGTCTTCTAGTTGATTGATGATCCGAGATATCGATGTCATCAATTCCTTCACATGTAGGGTTCAACCATCCAACACTTTCCTTCGTCATGTTGTTCCTTCTTTCCCGGAAAGTATCTTCCTTGGTTTTACATCTTCACCTTTCCTTCAACGGTGATTGCTCAAGATCACGAGGTACATAGTTGTGACATCCTTCACAACTTTTCTTACCATGGCCTTGCATACATATCCAGACTTTCTCCAAGAGGTCAGACACCAAAAAAAATCATATATTACCTTTTGGTGATGGCCTTCTTCTAGTGACATCTTTTTTGTAGGGATCAACATCCAGCACACATGTAGACATATCTCCCAATGATATCTGTTGTCAAGGGTCTTCATCTTTTCAAGCTTCTATAAGAGTCTTCACATCATTCTGGGAGGTTTTCTGGTCAAGTCTTCCTGATCCTCTGGATGTTGATTTCCTTCAATGTGGTTGCATAATTCACGATCTCTTCCATCCTCACATCCTTCATTCCCAAGAGCTCTTAGAGTTCCTCAAGTGTAGTCAACTACCTCATACTTCATATGAGGACATATTATGTTGATTTCATCGAGTTTACTTAAGACTTTCTGCATCCTTTCAGAGGAGGAGATCCTTTCCCTTTTGATCATACTCGATCCATTTTACCTGCAACCATGACATTACAATATCAAATACAAATAGACATAGTAGTATACATACCTCATTTTTCCTTCAGGGTACTTTCAACAATTTTCTTGATTGAACGGATCTTCAATCCCTTGATCTGCTTCATCATGTCATCAGTCCTTCATCCCATGATTTCCATGAGTTGGAATTCCTGATGAAGCACTTGCTGCCTTCCCAGTCTTAGGGGATCCTCCACTGAGATTTCCATCCGAGAATCTTCAATATCTGCTATATCCCTATCTGACAAATACTTCCTTTGTCCTAGATGACTTCTTTCTTTCCTTTAATGTACAATGAGATTCCCAAGAGCTATGTCCTTCAAGATTCTCATATGAGCTCTTGGTTCCATGATGCCATGATGCATTTTCTTACCATAGTCATATCTGCAAGGACTTCTGATAGGATCCTTTTAAGAGGGATACCATTTCACTCATACTAGAGATCTATTACTCCCTCTTCCCTTTAGCTTCCTCTATCCTTCAGATGATATGAACCCTTTTCCATAATATTTTCATAGTGCTATTCTGTCTTGTTAATCTTTCCTCTGCACTTAGTTGAGTCCTTTCAACTTACCTTTCTCTATTTGTTATAGAGACCACAAACTGTGACCTTGTTCATAGACCTTTATCACCTTGTTTGCCAATGATGATTATCTATTCATCATTTTCCCAGATCTCTCAATTGAGACCTCATGAAGATATTTCTTCATTCTTTGGCACCTTCTGCACTGCATTGCAGAGAGTATATCCTCTAGTATTTCATGTATCCTTCTGATGTCTCCTTTCTTACTTTATAGAGCCTTAAGAGTTCTCATGTTTTCAAAGGAGACCTTGATGTACTGACTTCTCTTCTTCACAAGGATTATGGCAATCCTTCTTGCTCCTTGCAAGAACCTTGATGACCTATCCAATATGTAGGTCTTCTTGCAATCATGAAGTCATAAAACCAAACTTGATTATTAAATGGATAGGTACTTAATTGATATGTGAAGATGTAATCTTGACCTTGATCATGCAGGTTATTGTTGAGGCATTGATGCTTCATCTGACTGAGATCCTTGATAGGAAGATTGCCTTTTTTGTCTTCGAGCTGATGTATTCAACAAACTGCTGATATATAACGAGTTGAAGTTGCTTGCTATAATGTATAGTGATCCAATATACAGTGCAACTTTTGATTTGAGTACTGTCCATATCCACTTCTGTATATATATATGCCTTTGAATCTGGTTCAGAGAATTTGATACGTTAAGGCTTTTGAAAAGTATTCAAACTAAGATAGTGACCATTTCTGAGATGTTGAAGAAGTGACTGAGGGAGGCCTCTGTTGTCATGTACCCTGAGATCTGAAAACTATTGTCATTCAAAAACCCTTACTGCTGCAGAATGTTGTTGCAAACTGTTTCCTTGATCTAGGGTTTGATCAAGATAATTCTTTAATGTAGGTCTTGCCACTCCTGAGTTTGCTTTGATGCTTTAATATTGATTCTTGCATGTCTCTTTTCTGCCCTTTCCTTGACTGCTGAACCTCTTGCTTTGATACCATGTTGAAGAATCTAGGGCATACAGAATTAAGTTGATTCTTCTTATCATGATAACAATTTGTGAAGTATTTAAACATTTAAATTTATCTTTATCTTCCATTTATTATTAGAGTGTGCGTTTACTTCATCAAACTGTTACCAAAAACAAAAGAGACAGGAACACAAATGATTGGATTTCTCCTAGGGCCAAAACCTCTCCCTCTTGGAGAGGAAAACCCACGCACAATTCTTCTTATAGTGATTCCATTGACGAATACCAAGACCATGACCCTTGACACACTCTGCCTCTCCAAGACCAAGACATCAATCCTCTTGCTTGAACACTACTGAGATCTTCATGACTGCTACACTATTGAAGCCATTGCTGCTGCATCACTGAGATCTTCCTTACTGCTTTCTTCTTCATTGATAACATCATGAATGCTCCTTGAGATTGCTACTGAGGTGATCTCTACACCATCATCGAGATCATGATATTTAAGATCAAGACTTGTGACTGTACCTCACTGTAGATGAGATCATGAACCTTGCTACTGCTAGCCGAGACTAGTCATAGCTTCTCTCATTGGACTGAGACTGTAACAGTCATTGTCATCTTCTATCAAACTTCAACTGTAGTCAATGACATTTGTCACTGCTCCTTGTTAATCCTAGATTGCAATGATTACTGAAATAATAATGCCGAGAGTGTATGCTTAGACAGTGACAAAGATAACAGAAATGTATATGTTTGCCGAGACTATCATTTCAGCTGTAGGATTACTGTGTTGCTACACCTCATTATTATATCAATACTCTGTTTCATTCATCCGAGATCCATGCATCTACAGGTATGCCGAAAATATGTTGCGTCCTCATTCATCAAGTGATCATCAAGTAGGTGACTGCATTTGCAATGAATGCCGAGGCTGTGATTTCACAGTCATTAGTGCTCCTTCCCATTACGCTGAGACTACAGAGATGCAAGGGCTTCACTGTGCCATGCAAGGTTTGGTCTGCCTGCACCCCTATGATATGATAGACCTGCACCACGTCACCGAGGTCCTGCACCTATCCGAGGTCTGTACCATCCTTCCTGCAGTGTGGATCTGCTCCTATACCCATGCGAAAATTCAGAGGAGAATGCGAGATACATGCCTGCCTTTTGCGGATATCCTAGCCACCTATTTATAGTGGTTATGTCCATATATTTGAGCTGACATGATCCATGAATCGACATGTCTTTACCCAGAGCCGACATGAATTCTATTTATGTATTTAATTCATTTTTGGAGCTGACATGATGAGATTCTTCTTGTTTTCGCCTGCAAATTTCTTGGAGGATTATGCTTGGTCTTTGGAGGGATGCTACACATCTTGCAGGCTAAAATACATTTCACATAGGCTCATATAGAGCTCCTTAATATATGACATGACTCTTTAACATACAAATAAAAATCCTAAAGACATCAAGAAGAAGCGTTTGACCTAATTACACTTTTTGCTCATGAAACCCATGAAGCAAGATATACACAAATATTTTATTACATCAGTTACAATGATCATGTCATTATGAAGACCGAACCTAGTTATATTTTCTTCAACAAATAGGAGACTCCATGCTTCTTTGATACCCTCCTTGAGATGACTTGCTACCTTTGAACACTTCTTTAGAAACTTCTTCAATGTAGTAGAGATTTTCATAATGCCCTCTGCCAACCATAGCTTTGATACCATGTTGAGAAATCTATAGGTCAATGATTAGATTGATTTCACTTTTCTTGATAACTGCTTGTGATGGCTTTTTATTTTTTCTTACTTATTAGCTTCTTTACTTATTATTATGTTTGTATATCATCAAACAATTACCAGAAACAAGAAGAACAAGAAAACAAAATATAGGCTGCAAGCTAGTGCCAAAACCTCTCCACCTGAGAGGAAAACCCGCAAATCTATTCTCTTCCCTATAGATTCTTCAATTGACGAATTCCAAGACCTCTAGATCAATATCAATACCCTCTAAGACCAAGTCCAACCCTATTGGATGATCAACTTTCCTTGTTCAAGTCAAACCCTGTCAAATCTCTTCCAGTAGCACAACTTCGACACCCAGTGGCAAAATTTCGGCCTTCACTGCAGACCTAAAATTTTATGCCCTCTTGCAGTTGCTGTTGCCACACTTGTGAGCTCCTTTTAGCCTCCCAAGGCTTCCTAAGACCTTCGCTTGGTTTTTGCTTCCTTTTAGAGCTTGAGGATGGCTTCTTGTGACCTTCGCTTGACCTTCTTTCCTTTCCTTCTTCAAGATCGAGCATGTAGAAGAAAACCCTAGATCAGCTGCAGAAACCTTAGCCTCCCTTCGCACGTGTGAGAGAGAAATAGCCCAAAGACAAGTCTCCTTCATCCTCTTCCTTCTTTGCTGATTTCTTCTTCTTCCTCCTCTTGAATGAGTGATGAATGTGATTCAAGGAGGTTGAGTTTCCTCCTTCATATAGGCTTCTCAAGGTGGACATTGCTCTTCAAATTAGGTCGACTTGCCAGCTACTAGGCCGACTTGGTTGTGAAGGGTATTTTGACACTTTGAAGGACAAAAATAATTTTCTTTACAAATTACAATGTGCCTGATGGGTTCTTCAACCTATGACAATGACTCTTTTGACTGCTTGATCTAGGATCAACCCTAAAGCACTCAATGGTTGCTTGACCTATAAAATAAAAGACCTTGAGCATGAAACCCATGCTGCAAAAAAAATAAATAATAATTTTCTTTCATTTTACAATTTACAAGAATCAAAAGTACATTTCATATTTATGAAGACCGAACGTAGTTACACATTTTTCAACATGGAGGATGCAACATGGGAGGAGAGCTAATATTGCAGCACCGAGGCTCAAATTGCTTGAGGACAAGCAATTTTGGGTGGGCAGGACTATAATCTCCCCAATTACTTGAGCAGGCAGTTATCATTCCCGCTTGCCTAACTGTCTCCCTTAGGCTAGGAATAGGGGAAAATTGTCAAGGAGACTAAGGGGGTTTTGCCCAACTCACTTTGATTTTATTATTATAAATAGAAAGGGGAAAAATTATTATCAATAAAATGGGGCAAAAATCACTTGGAGAGTAAATGACTTCATCAATAAAATATTAAAAAAGAAGAGTTCTAGAAGATTGGAGAAGATTCAACAAGTCTTTTAGAAAGGGAAAGAAGCCCATTCCTGATTCATTCTATCTTGTGATTATTTCTTGTGATTGAATTTGGGTTCAAGTGAGTCTAGTTTGAGGATTTAAGGAGAAATTATCTAATTGATTTTGGTGGACATCAATTGCCACTCTAGCTGATTTCTGTGGACATCCATTTGCACCCAAGTGGGTGTTGAGAAATTGTAGTCGCGGTTGTTATTTTCATCATCCAAATCAAAGGAGAAATTATTGTTTTACTGCTGTCCAAGTCGGCCCTATTTTGATAGGTTGGCCCCCCCTCTTGAAGGGGTTTGACCTTTGGTTGAAAATCCTATTGAACATGTATATATTGGCAAGAGGGTCAATTCACTTGGGCATAATATCACTCACACATTCGACCTGTTCTAGCAAAGAAATCTACTCACATGTGCGAAGGAGACTTTGACCAGCGAATTGAATTTTTGTTTGACTTTTGTTGACCTGTGTTGACTTGGCTTGACTCTCTACTGTTGACCGAATCTTTGACTATGGATTGAAGGCCAATTATTCTCTGGATTTTGACTGTTCATTGACCAAAATTCTGCACCTGTTTCTGGATGTTGACTGAGAGTTGACCACAGGTTAAACCCTGCAATTTGACTGAGATTTTCTGTGGAAGTTGTAGACCAAATTTCGGCCCTTTGACTAGCTACTGCAGGCTGAAATTCGTCCGTTTAACCAGACTGTGTACTGTGAGTATTCGTTGACTCTCTCCCTATTGACTTTATTTGATTTGGTATTTAATATGGTCAATGGTTGACCTTCTGACTGGAATTCTCTAATGTAAAAATTGATGAATTGAACAGTCTCTCATAAGGAAAGCTTACTGGGTTTTCCCCCTTGTTGGGTTTTTTCCCAAGAAAATTTTGTCTCTTATTTCATTGTCTCATTGTGATCTCTATTGCTTTATTGTGCTTAATGGTTGAAATTTTCTTATTTGTAATTGCTTGATGATTTGAATACTCTAAGAAGTAAAAAATATATCATTGGAAGTAGTTATGTAGAAGAAAATTATTCTAGCCTTATCTGCTACTAGAAAATCAACATGGTATCACAATTATGGTGAAGGGAAGAAGCATTGAGATCACAATTTATCGAATCAACTTCACAAGAGCAACCTTGATCTCTGGAAGTCTTAAGTAGGGCAAAGGTCTAAAGGAGTTCTAGTTCAATAGACGTGTTTATGGTTGTGATACAAAACATTTAAAGGAGGTCAAGGCCTCAGTGAATAACAGTCGAAGCCCTAGTTCTAAATTGAAACTTCTTTCTTGCGTTCATACTGAAAGGTTTGAACCTTAGTATGTTGTCATGATTGCCAAAGATCAAACATGTCTACAAGCAAAGAGAATAATTTGACAACCTTGAGATGATAAATGAGCTACAAGGAATATACCTCTATAAGACTTTTATAAAGGGATACCTCTATTTGTAGACTTAATAGACTTCATGTTAAAATTGGCAACTAGGGCCAAACTCCACATGGGTCGTCTTATTTATGACAACTGATATTTTTATTAGATTCCACTCTCGGAGAGGAGTAGGATTGATCTAAAGATTATTTGATTCTGACCTGTACAATTGAAAGATATGACTTTATTTATATTATGGACAAATTGTCAAGGTCGACCAACGAGCAAAACACGCACACAAGCCCCCAATTCATCCTCAATGTTGCATATAAAATGGGGACCTCAAGTCATTTTCACCATCATCTCTTCACACATATCTCTCCCTCCTCTTGTGATTGGGCACACTATCCGAGGCAGTCTTCTCTCTCTACACACGTGTGAACTAGGGTTTTTGTTTGCTGCATTGACCAACATTGACTGAGTCGCTGGGAGGCTGTTTGACTATGTTGAATTGATGTGTTGACCTGTTTTGACTTCAGTTTGGGTAAGGAATCTCTGTCTAAGTAGGCAACAATTTTGGGCACGAGAATCGAGGAGTTTTGACCTGACTATGGTTAGGGCTGACGGCATGTTGACTGTTTGACTAGACTTTGACTCGACAGAATTCGACTGTTTCAGCTTGTTGTTTGGAGGCCGAAGTTGACTGAATCTTTGAGGGTCAAATCTGCCTTGTTGACCATCGTTGACTTTTCTGGTTAGGGATCTTTTGTTGTTGTTATAAATTATCAGAATTTGTAAATTGTACTCTGTCTCTCTACTGAAATATTGAAGACTAAAAGAAGATTTGATCAAGGGTTTCCCCACATTGCGGTTTGTCCTTGGCTGGTGCCACATCTTGTGTCCTCTCGTCTTGGCTTGTCTTCTACTGTTTATGTTTATGTTCTATCAACATTTTACTTACATGTTTATGTGATTGCTAAACTGAAATTAATATTGGGCTCATAAAGAAATTGAAGTAAAATTGCTCTAAAGCATAGAACATACCATTGTTGCCTAAAATTAACATGGTATCAGAGCTGAGATGAAGAGAAAGCCCAAGCAAGAAAGAAAGAGCAATCATCAAAGAAAGTTGGACAAGGACAAAAGACTCAATGGGTTCCTCATCCTACTTCCTGGCTAAAGACAAGCTCCATGATAAATATGACTATCATGGATGGAAGATGTCTCTTGATTTGACTTTAGAAGAGAAGGAAGTGATGGATTATGTGCAGGGTAAAATCCCTGAGCCTCCTTCAAATGCACTGGATGTTGTGAAGACCAAGTACAATAAGGCTGAAGTCAAAGTGAAAAAGATTATCAAGGATTCCATTGACAAGCATCTAGTGGCCTATATCTCCGAATTGAAGACCTCCAAGGAGATATATGACAGGTTGGTTGGCACGTTCAAGGTTAGTAATGCTAATCAAATTCTCTTTCTCAAGAATAATTTGAAGGATATTAAGAAGGGCAAGGACGAGGACATTCAATCCTATTTCTTGAGGATTACTGAGATCAAGAATGATCTACTCTTAATTGGAGAAGTCATTCCTGACAAGGAAGTTACTATCACCACCCTTGGAGGACTCCCACCTGAGTGGTATGTATTTAGAACCACTATACTCAACAATGATCGAATTCCAGGGTTTGAAGAGTTGATGTCGAGATGCATTCAAGAAGAAACAAGAATGGTGGAGCAAGAAATGCCTTCTAATAGAAGCAACCCCACTACATTCTCTCCTCATGCCAAAAGGAGGAATAATGTAGGGTCTTAAGGTCATTTCCATGGAAATCCTGGATCTAAGGGAGAAAGGAAGGGTAGATGCTTTGTTTGCAATAAGTTTGGCCACTATGCATGGGAGTGTCCTAATAAAAGGGATACATGTTGAGATGATGACTATCATAAGAACTCTAGGGACATCTTCAACAACAAAAACAATGATCAAAGGAATGGCAAGTCCTATGGCAAAGGAAAAAGGAATGTGGGACATCAAGGAAATGGTCGACCCTCCAAGAAATCAAGGAACTCCACGTGTGATGAATCCAATGTTGTTAACAATAAGCAAAAAAGAGTAGTATCTTATATCGGCCCTTTCCACTGCCTCTCCTCTGGACACTTTGGGAAATTGGCTGATTGATAGTGGTGCCTCAAGGCACTTCACCGGATACAAGGAAGCCCTCTCTAATATGATAGAAAAGGAGACAAACTTGGAGATCATCCTTGGAGACGATGCCACCTATTCCATGAAGGGAGTAGGGAATGTTACCCTTTAATTGCATCAAGGTAACACTATTCATTTGCAAGAAGTACTATATGTACTTGATCTTAAGAAGAAACTGGTGTCCGTTTCAACAATGGAAGATAAAGGATTCAAGGTGGCTTTTATCAATGGAAAGATATGTGTTTGGAGAAGAAATCTCTAGGATGCTTTTACTCTTGGGTTCAGGGTTGACAGTTTGTATCAAGTTGGAGGAAGTCCATTGGGAGCCATGTCTCGCGACACATCTCTACAATCTGAACTATGGCATCAGAGGTTCGCCCATCTTCATTATAAGGTCCTACCTAATGTGAGACAGATGGTTACAGGTATGCCCGAGTTCAAAGTAGAGCATGAAGGTGTATGTCTGGGATGTGCTGAAGGAAAACGTACAAGGGGACCATTCCCCTCAAGTAATAGTAAGACCACAGACATATTGCAATTGATGCACTCCGACATATCTAATATGATGCTTGTAAACTCGTTGGGAGGATACTTATGTTATCTCACCTTTGTGGATGATTATTCTCGCAAGACTTGGATCTACTTGAAGAAGAAGGATGAAGTGTTCACCTGGTTCCGACATTTCAAAGCCTTGATCGAAAAGCAATCCGGGAAGAAAATCAAGATATTGAGGACTGATAATGGGATCGAGTATGAATCTAATGAATTCCAAGATTATTGCAGAGAAGTTGGCATTAAGAGGGAGACTACAATGCCATACACTCCCGAGCAGAATGGTGTGGCTGAAAGGAAGAATTTCTTTATTGTAGAAGTCGTCTGTGCCATGCTTCATGATCAAGGCCTTCCGAAGTTTCTATGGGGTGAAGCTGCAAATACCGCCGTGTATGTTCAAAATCGATGCCCTCATCAAGCATTGGACTCCAAGACTCTCGAAGAAATGTTCATTGGTAAGAAACCCGATGTCTCTCATTTTAGAATTTTTGGAAGCCCCATATATTTTCATGTGTCGAAAGAGAAAAGAAGCAAATTGGGTGCATCTGGGAAGAAAGGAATCTTTGTGGGTTATAGTGAAAATTCTAAGGGATATAGAATTTATGTGGCTGGTCAAAACGAAGTTGAGATAAGTCATGATGTCACCTTTGATGAAGATATGGCCCTTAGGAAGATCAACAACCTTCCTATCCTAAGGAAGGACAAAGAAGCTTGTGACTACTCCAATGGAACTTAACTTTAAGAAGTTATGTGATAGTGCTGCTGGACCTGAATTGGGAAATGCTTCTGAGTATCGGTCAAATCATAGGAGCATTGATGTTCTTGGTGAACTCCCGTCTGGACATATGTTTTGCAGGTAACACATTGAGCTAATACATGGTTGAGCCTCATTATATACATTGGATTGCCGCCAAGAATCTTCTGAGATATCTTCAGGGCACAATCACTCATGAACTGAGATACATTGTCAAAAATGTGAGGCTGCATGGTTATTCTGATGCCAATTGGGTTGGCAGGGTGGTGGATCGCAAGAGCACTTTTGGATGCTACTTTTCTTTGGGTTTTGCTTCGATATGCTGGATGAGCAGGAAGCAGAAATCGGTTGCCTTGAGCACTGCTGAGGCCGAATACATAACTGCTAGTATGGCATCCTGTGAAGTTGTCTAGTTGAGGAAGCTCTTCAGTGCGCTGTTTGGACATGTGCTGGATACCACCGTGATCTTCTACGACAACCAAAGTGGGATCCGATTATTAGAGAACCCTGTGTTTCATGATCACTCCAAGCATATAGAAATCAGGTACCACTTTATTAGGGATATGGTACAACGAGGAGCAATAAGGCTCCATCACATTGGGATTGATGAGCAGGTCGCCGATATTCTGACAAAGCCCCTGGGGAAGGTCAAATTCTTGGGCTTCCGAGAACGACTTGGAGTCGTGGAAAGACCCTCTTATGAGGGTCCTATATGAGATGGACATTGAGCTTTGGGAGCTCTAGGGGGCTTGGGGTACTTCATGGAGTAGTGAGCAACCATAGGGTGAGTGGTTCATCCTTCCCTTGTGATACCCCTTGGCAACATGTGAGCAGGACGAGTGGTTCATCCTTCTCCTGCCGAGACATCCTACAGGTTGGAGCCTGGGAGATTGAAGATCAGTTTCTTCATCTAGGGTTGGAGCCCTACATATATTGTACTTGATTTATTGAAGAAATAAATAAAAGCATTTATGCTTATTGTTCATTTTGTGTTCTAAATATAAGTGTTTTAACTGGTAAAAGTAACAATTGAAAAGGAATACTGATTCACTCTGCCCCTCTCAGTATTTCCAACACACAATACTCTGGAAAATCAATGCAAACTCACCCTCAAGCACTAAATAATTTGGTCTGCCAAGGGATGATCTCGTCCTCTTGAGAAAATGAAGGAAACTCGACACGATAACTTATGTATAGTGCCAAGAATTCGGCTCTGTGCTAATATGGATTCTCTGGCAAAATGCAATTAGCTGAAGTTCTAAAAATTCCTCAATCTAACAATCTCAGGAATCCTACCGCAACCAGCTGAATCTACTTCACCTAGCATGTAGATTACATTTCAAACTCATTTCATATTTCTTCTTGAAACATTAAAGTAAATTACTGAAACAACCTACACCAAATTAAATATGATTCTGAAACATAGAAATTGAGTAAGGAAATGCAAACACATAGGACACCGTTATTTTTGGACAAATGTCCCCAGAAAAACCTAATGCGAGAAAATTGGTGCAGTAGCTCTGAGGGTTTTATTATTATGCAGGAGAAAATCTGAGTACAATTCTAGGATGCTCAACTAGCAATCTGATACAAAGAGAATATTGAAAAAAAAGACTGGTGAAATGATCTCACCCTGTCATTGGGAGAATTAGTGACTGATCCTGCTGAATTGGAGGCTCTGCGTCAGCCTCTGCGTGGCCTGTGTAGAACTGCGTCACTCCCGATAGTTTTTGCGTCACCCTTGCTGGGTATTACGTTGCCCCTCTTCTGGATCCTTTGTTGGCTGAGAAAATCAATCTTCTACCTCCCGCACTCACACCCCGGCTCCCGGGAATTGAAACTCAACTTCCCTTAGTACGGAAATCGACTTCCCCTCAAGGACTGCGTTGCCTCTGCATCAGCACTACGCGCGCCAGTGTTAGCCCCTCTCTTGACGTATTTCTGTCCTCTCTCTTCCTCGTACTCTTCGAAACTTCCTTCTTTCGGATTCTCACTGCCCCTTTGCTATAAGAATTTCCTCAATCGATTTTTCCTCCTGAGAACTTCTCACTTCAGAAAATTGATTTCTTGATCTCTGTCATTTTTAGAAGATTCACCCACAATTAGATTAATACCCATTAATATTTTAATTTTCCTAAGTTTAGACTTAGGAACTCCATTAAAAATATTAATTATTTTAATAAAATTGTCGCTAGGTGGAATTTCCCAAAATGGTTTCTGGGTTCTTTGGAATGCATGTGCCCAAGCCTCCCAACAAAATTTGAGGCCTAGAGCACATCCAATGCTACCCTAAATCAACAGAAGTAACTCAATTTGCTTGGGGAAATTAACCTTGGACAAATGGATATCACGTTCCAATGCACTTGCAACAAGATCAAATGATAGATCTGAGCAATTGGTTCCATCCCAACCAGGGTGGTAGTAGTGTCCACTAAAATTGGATGGGTACTTGCTAGGGTGGCAATGAAGTCCACCGAAACTAGCGTGAGGGTCTCGCTTGAAATCTTCGAGCTGAAACTCACTTGAGCTCCAATCCAATGACAATGAGAAATCACAAGATAGAATGATGAGGAATGGCTTCCTCTTCCCCTTTTATAAGAGTTTGTTGAATCTTCTCCATCCTTCTAGAACTCTTCTTTTTTATTATTTTATCGGTGAGCCACTTATTTTCTCTAAAGGGAATTTTGCCCCTTTTTATTAATAATATCAATATCGAAATTGGGCAAAACTCCTTAGCTCCTTTAGTAAATTTCCCCTCTTGCTAGCATAAAGGAGACAGTTAGGCCAGCAGGAACGATGTCGACGTGATAAAAAAGGCAAGACATCACAGTGGTAAAGTGAAAAAGTTAGAGGCACTCTAGTCATGTTTCCTAATAGATACACTTCTAGACCTCCATATGCCCACCTTAGCCATAAATGACCTCTAAGAGATGGTTAGAATGGGCACTAAGGGCAAGACTTGCCTTCAAATATGGTCTAGAGAAACCACCTAAGTAAAAAGAAAAAACTTTACATAGATCACTAAGCATGGTCTAGTGAAAATGCATAAGATACATTGCCACAACTTTTGGCACATCATGACTCATAATAATAATCCTTGTGAAGCTACAAATGTTTACGAAACACTGGGATTAGACATCATCTCACAACATGCATGAGACCAACTTAGATGCTACGACAATCTAGAAAAAAAATGTTTTCCATCCTGAAGTGAAACTAAGGGGTAATAACCATAATAAGAGGGGGTCGAATTCTTTGCAATAAAAGCTGAATTGGACTTTAATAATCCAAGTCAATTCTTGCTTAAAGAGCCTCAATTGCCCTAGGCTAAGAGGGGATGGCCCCTTATGAAAATTAGATTTACACTGGCTTTTCCACCGAGCAACACCAATAGTTGATGACCAAATTGTGTGTTGGTCAATGACTATCCCTAATCATTGGAAAAACTAAAAAATATAGAGAAATTGGAGATATTTTCAAAATAGAAATAAATGATTAAATTTAGCCTAAAATTGTGTGCAAAGAATCTTGCCGAATGTGAATGTTTGAAACAAACTCAAATTTTGAGACAACTGTAGTGTCTCAATTTTTGAGTTTGTTTCTATTTCATTTATTTATCTATTTATATTTTTGTTGGGGAAATGATCCCTTTTTTGTAATATTCCTAGCAGGAAATACTAGTGATAACAAACGAGAAAAACCAACATGCAAAACAAAATCTTAACCCATGCATAAACAACAATATGAAACACCAGAAACTGCGCCAAGCTGAGCCATTTTATCAATTGAATAAGATGGAGTAAAAATATATGGAAATAGATGAACTAGGGCTTGCTACAACAAGTGAGGCAAAAACCTAGGTAGAGATGAAGGCTCCCAGATGCTGAAAATGGCTCTGTTACAAGTTCTGCACCCAACCAGGAGGAACTGTTGCAACTATTGGAAGTGAACTGCTAATTTGGTCCTCCAAACTGCTCATAAAATTCAGTGAAATTAATCACAGTCTCTGCACCTCAAACCCACAAAAACCCAACAAGGAATTGGACTACTTTCGACTTGCCTGGAAAGCCCTAAAAATGGACACTTGCTCTCTCTACCTTGTGTATGCACTACTGAAGGAATATGCTTCTTACAAGCCCAAATCACTTTGGAAGATCACTCCAAAAATTCCTCTACAAATCCTTCCGGCCAAAGCCCTGCAATCACTCACCCCAACTCACCTAGCTTTGCCCCCTTGCGTAGGTCCAACTAGTGACCCTCTGTGCACAGCCAAAAACAACAGAAATGCTCCTCTAAACTCCCTTCACTTCAGCCTTGCAAAACACCTCAAACCTATGGCAAATACTAAGGCAATCATCTCCCAAAAAGCTCGGAATCCAATATGCCCTGTAGCTATTTCTCTCAAGGAGTGCGTGCTCCTTCTTCTGCACTCAGTTTGCTCCAAATGATGGCCAAATGCACTTGCAAATCTCCATGGAACAAATCTGAAATGTAGCAATAAGCTCCCCTAAGGTGGCACTCAAAGTCCACCGAAGAAAGTGGTGAGTTTTCCACCCGGAAATCTCTTGTGTTGAACAGCACGAGCTCACTTAGCTAAAAAATTCAAGCAAACAAGATGTGATGTCCTTTTTTCTGGTGTTCCTTATGGCATGGTTAGGATGGAATTTCAAGGTTGGAGGCAGTCAAGTCATAGGTGCAAGTTTACTTCATCAGTGGGCCCAGGGATTTTTGGAGATGTTTCATGGGGTTTGGAGGAGTTCACTTGCCATATTCCATCATTAGGATTGATTCCACACAACTTGCTTGTTGTTCCATTGCATTCTAATAATTCCCGTGAAACAGGGTTATTATTCTGCCGAACTCAGTTAATTACTCTTAAGGTGGCATTCCGATAGGAATACTTGACGAAACACCTTAGTGTAATAGCTCGTTAGAGCCAGAATGAGAAGATCTATAGGATGGGATGGTTAGCACTGATTTTTAGTGGTCTGAGGAGGTATGGTGGCCAATTTACCATTTTCCCACATTAAAAGGATATTTTAATTAAAATAAAAATATGGAAATGTGCTCAATGATTAAAATAATAATAAAATAGGAGCTTCTAGAGGGGTCCATCAGATCTATAAAAAGAGGAGGAGGAGGAGGCCATTAGAGGACATCTTGGATTTGAGCATTGTCTTGTGTGAGAGGTTTGAGAACCTGGTTCTCTACTTCAGTGGCCCCAAGATGGAAACACTCGGGTGATTTTGGTGAGAGTGGACGGAAACCCACCTCATCTCCTTGGTGGATTCAACCAGAATTCACAGTTGCAGTGATTGATTTCAAATCAGTTTGGAGGGCCAATACAACATTGGAGCAGATTCTTGAGGCCAGCGTTCCATCTCAGTTATATTTGGTTGTATCAACATAGTTTATCTATTATAATAAAAGCCGAGATTGCTCCTGTTCATCTTTTTGTTATTTTTTAGTGTTCTATTGGTTATATTTTACATGGCAATGTTTTGTTAAATGAATGGTAATATTTTTTATAAAGTAATTCTGGTGGAGTTAGATTTCTGCAAAATTAGTCAAATATTCCGTTTGGGATTTACACAAGAGTTCAATTCTGAATTTGGAAAAGTCCCAAAATGTGGTGCTCCACCTCTATTTACCCTTGCTGGCCCTCCTCTCTCCATGTGGGCTCCACAAATCAAAACCCCTTTTCTCTTCATTCCCACAAGTGCGAATTCTCCTAAGGGGTGTGAATTCCCTCTTGATGTGACCCCCGCATTCCAATTCTTAATTTTTCTTCTCCTCCTATATTTGGGGCCTTCTTTCATCAAAATGTCAAGTGAGGTCTTCCTATCCCACTTCTCCTAAGTCAATACATGCCAAAATATCAAAATTGTGCAAAAATGTATTACTTAGCAAAACTTGCTAAGTGGAAACATCACATTTTTCCTCAACTGATATCTAACTTTGACTTGGAGGCTGCAATAATGGGTATCTGTCGTCAAGAACATCTAGAATGTGCACTAGACCTAGTTTATTTTTGAGAAACACTGCATCTATGGGCTGTCAAGTTATCTTGAACTTTTACAGAGTCTCAGACTCTAAGCTGCAATATGAAATTTAAGCCATGTCGTTTCCTAGGTTGCTTACGCAACATTTACTCTTCCTTGCTTGTAGAACAAAGCTAGACAGACAACTTCTGTTGTTGACTTAAACAGGTTGAGATGCATCAGGTCCTCTGTTGCTGCTGTTTTTAGTATGCATGTAAATAACAGCCCTGTTGATAAATTTTTGGTTATTAGCGACTTCAATAAAATTACTCACGTTCTCAGATTTCAGGCATTATTTCTAGGTACAGATTGGATGATTAGTTTGTGTTAAATTGTGAGGTGACAATTTGTGATATTTGTTGTAATTTATTTTTATTTTACTAAGGATATCATGTTTCTGCGAGATTGATCATCTGTGATTCTGTCCACATAGTTTTTTCAAATTTAGTTATTATACTGTGCCTGTGACTGATTCAAGTTATAACATTTTAGGGAAAATGACCACGTTGAGGAAGCTTCTATTGGTTGGGAATCCTCTGCGGACCCTACGGAGGTTCATGGATCTTTGCACTAGCTTGAACGTTTTACTTCTAATCATTTAACTTGCATATATATATCATAAAGATTATCTACTGAATATTTTCTATTGCAGTTCATTGGTTTTGGGTCCTACTCAGTCATTGCTCAAGTATCTTCGTAGTAGACTTCCTGCAGATGAAGGTGAGATTTTTTTTTCAAATTGATTTTTTCCATTCACATGGTTTTACGTTATCAGATTCCTAGATGCTTTTGTCCATTCTAACCAATTATCAACAGATTTGTGTTTTTCTTTTTACAACTTAAGGAATATAATGATAGGATTGAGCTCTATAAATAGTTTCCTCCACGGCATATTCTTTTTAATTCAACTGGGGCAAACTTAGTAGGTGGCCTTGAACTCTGAAGAAAAGATTGAAATACACATTTCTTGCATTTACATCTTGCTCCTGATATCATTCCAATTAAATGTTTTAGTAATATAGGCGATCTTTTATAATACAGAAGCTGAATCCACAGCAGCATCATCGGGGAATGTGTTTGGTGCTGATGTGCATGATCGCATTGTCATGGCATCTCGAAATGCAACATCCTCAAAGGTATGGGAATGCAATTATTTTGGTTTGCATAAGGATTCTGTAATATCCACTTTGGAATATCTGATGAGAGTTTATACTAAATCAGAACAATGCATGTTGAATATGTTGGGGTTTTTGGGTCATTTCTTCTTCACCAGGCATTATCATTGAGTGGACTGGGCCTAGAAACCATACCAGCCGTTGCATGGGAATCAAATGAAGTCGTGAGCTTGGATCTTTGCAAGAACAAAATCAAAGAGTTGCCAAATGAGCTTTCATTATGTGTTTCACTTGAGGTAAGAATTTTAGAAAATTTCCAGAACATTGTGGTGTGTTGTGTGAAGTTGCTATACGACTACTTAATATTCAGTTATATCTGTTGCTTTATTTTATCTTAAAACATGTAACATAGTCTCAATATGCAATTTGAGTGATTTTCGATTCTCAGAACTAAGTCGTCCTTTGACTATTAAAATGTCTAGAGCACTAAATCAAAATTCAACAATTCAATACCTAGAAGACAGCTTAGTATTGCTTTCTATCATTTGTTTCCCATAAATAATAGTTCTTGCATAGGCCATGTGTGTAAAAAGTGTCAAAGCTATAGAGAGTTAAATGATATTTTCAGATAAACAAATTTGGAAAATAAGTCAATATGGATTTACTTTGGTCAACCTGATGAAAATTGGGGCAGCTTTGGGATGAATTTCTCCAAGGGGAAACCGCCTTGCCCCAACAAGGATCCAAAGAAAATATTAAATGGAAAAGGAAATTATTTATAGGATAAATCCTCATGTTGGCTCCAACATCCATGTGACAATAATCAATTTGCAATTAAATTATAAATACAAGTCGGCCCAATATTAATATGAATAATAATATTATTATTATTGTGGAAATGTCAGGTCGGCTCACTTTATAGTAGTGATACATGAATCTCTGATCACTCATGATTAATCACGAGTGAAACTATGCTCTTCCCTCAAACGATTTGATTCAACTCTGGGCGAGTTAAACCCGCGTTGACCGAGTTTGACTTGTAGTCAACGCGAGTTTGACTTGCGACTCACCGATTAATTACAATTGAGGCAATTTTCAGCCCTCAATTCAGCAAGCACGGGTTTTACCTTTTAGGGTTCCCACATTTTTCGTTGTGTAGTTTAGTTAGGTTAAAAACTAAAAGTCGGTTGGTAACCAACTTCTCACTGCTCAAGCCTGCAACTCATAGGTCGAGAAGGTAATAGAGGCATGGTTTCAGTTTCAATTTATTCCATGTAATAGAGTCGTAGTGTAATAGAGGCGTAGTGTGCAGTGTGCTCCAGTGTAGCTTCAACTTGCTCCTGTGTAGCTTCAGTGTGTGCTCTGTTAGAGATTTCAATAGAAAACCATTATCGTATCATTTCAGCAACAATCAAGAGATTTCAGATACTTCTTTTTTACTGATTAGTATGCAGTATTTTATAAACTTTTAGAAGTAGATGCTTCTGGTTCTATGCAGTCACATGTTCTATGTAGTCACAGGTTAGGAGTCAAGACTTAGTACTTTGGATCGTGTTTGGACTCATAAATATATGAGATACTTATTCATTCATGATATTTTGGAGATCTATTGATATTATTCATTGTTTGGACATGGCTTTATTGAATATCAATGAAAATTGTTTTTTTTATAATTCAATATATGTGTATATCTTAGTTTATTGAATTCATTGATATTTTCCCGGTTTTTCCTCGATCTGATTAAAACTCTTCGCTCTTTTGCCTCGCCAATTTATTGTCGATTCCGAGTCTGGTAACATGGCTTTATAGTACCACCCTTTGGTACCGAGGCTCATTATCTCACCGATTCCTCACTACAATCATCTGAAATGACTCAGCCTCATGTGAAAGAATAAACTGAAGATCTGAGGCTAATCATAAATGGTCTTTCATTGGGATTTATGTGATGGTTTTTGGGATTCGTTTTAGCAGAATGATTTGTGATTATAACTCTACCTAAAGTGATGCGGATCTTTGTGGCTTGTATTAGCAAATCTATGTGCTCACTTGACAAGTTCATCTCAGTGCTTGCATGACAAATTCAGTAAAGTCTCTCTATACCCATATTACATATCTTTGTGATGAAGCTCACATAAAATAGCTCGTCTATTTCCTCTCTGTGGTTCAAATCAACATTGCAGTGGCTCGTCTATACTTCATGGTGGCTCGTTCTATGATATATGGCTCAAATTACAGTCACTCTATGGCTTAGATCACATTGTTGTATGGACTCGCATTTCTAGTTGCTCCATGATTTTGTTGTGGTATGGACTCACATTACACAGTGGCTCATATTCTGTCTCACATCTCTCAGCTTGCACCTCTTGCATACAATACTTTATGGTTCATATATGATCGCATTCTGAAGCTCATTTTATGGCTTGCTTCGTAATGACTATGGGGCTCACATATGTTTTTCTTATATTGTGATTCATGTTATGGATTTTATTCATTTGGTAGCTCACACTACACTTTGTGGTATAGACAACACTTCTTATTTCGATAGCTCACAACCTATATCTCATGTGGCACAATGATATATGAAAAATGATAAATAGACAATGAATTTGATGACTGTAACCCTGCAGCAGAAACTCTGATGCCAATAATATTAATGTATAACAGTGGCATTTGATGTGTAATAGTGACTTGGAAGTGATGTGTAATAGTGACCTTGACAACTCTTGATGGTAGTGACTTTGTTGCATGATAGTGATCTCTATATATTAGTCATGGCAATGATCTTGATAAGGTAGACTTGGCAGTGACACCTTGATGCTCTATGACTTACCTCGATGATGATGAATGATGTATACTAATAATCTTGATGTTACAGTGACCATGCCCTAGTGATCAGACCGTAGTATGAAGTCTTGCTCCCATGATGACAATTGGAATATGACTGTGATGACTATGATATGGTGACAATTGCTTTGTGTTGACCACTACTTGTCAACGACCCATAGCAGTACACCGCCTTTTTTCGCAAAAGGAATAGTGTCTGATTGATGTGTTCGTGCTGTCTATCTATCATCATCAGCTTGATCATCATCTTATAATGTAAACCCATTTTGCATGTGTATAATGTAAATAATATTAGCAGATCTGTGTCGTGTATGTAATTACCTAGGTAAACCTACCTTTTTGGTGATGATCTACATTCCAGGAGGTTTTTTGTCTCACCGATCCATTCTCGGATGGTCGGCAGAGTTTTCCTTTAGCCTTACTCCAAAGCCAGAATGGATTTTGTCACTGGGATCTTAGGGGAGTCCTAGTGTTCTAGATCGAGTCTATGTAAAAGCGATTTGGGAATAATCCTAACTATCTGGTTAGGTTATTTTATTACAAATTGCTTGGTCTGCTAGATTATGTTTGTGTCATAGAATTGGGTAATCTGTGAGGGTCCTTTGTAAATGAGTTTTCCCCCTTGAGATGTAAAAAATGTAAAAATCATGATGTAAAGTGTCTTGAGGGTTGGAAAAATAATTTATCTCTTCATAGGTTAATTAATTAAATTTTTTGGTCAAAATTAATTAAAATCCTAAGCCAAAAATTTAATTAATTCTAGGTCCTAGGTAAATTTAAATTCTTCGAAGGCAAAATTCGTTAGTCCTTAAAAATTAAATTTTAAGAGTTCCAGGGACTAAGGTAAATTAATTATTTGGCTAAATTTTAAGCCTTTGGTCCCTGGGGTTAAGTCAAAGTCAAAATTTTGAGGAAAATTAATTAAAATACATTTAATTGAAAAATTCGAATTTCCTGAAGAATTTAAAATTTCGACGAATGAGATTAAAAGAAACCTTGATCCTTATCAACAATTGAGATTGCTTTGACGAGGATCACTCGAACTAGCCGTTGGAAGATTTATCTTTAAATAGGAGGTCATTTGTCAATTAGTTCATCCGATCTTTTGATCGCGTGCTAAGCGAAAAACTCGTGTAAACTTTTTCGAATAATAAAGAAAGACTTTGGGGTTAATTTTCACCGGTGTTACTCTTCATGGAAATACTATAAGATGTGTCGTTTTTCATGCGTAAATTTTTTTCTTAGCCATTGATTATAGCTTCTGAAGAGTGATTTGAGTACAGGTATCTTTCTCAGTCTCTGGCGTTTGAATAATAATCTAAATTCTGAACGTAATAGTAGGTATCTCTATTTGTCTGAGTTTTATTACTGTTTTCTTGCTCTATGTTGATGGTTGAATTGAGTTTTGCAAGAAAGTCTTGAATTTTAGATCATCGGGTGTTCGGGGAAGTTTTCAATTGGATCAACCAACTCTCGATCCGTGTTTTCTGAAGAGCCCAATGTAATTTGATCCCAGGCTTATCATAAGATATTTTTTATGGGTGATGCATGAAGGGTTTTGAGCTTAGCACCTCCTTTAAAATTCAAAAAAATTTAATTTTTTCTATGCTAAATTGATAGATCTGGTTGATGAGGGCCTCAAATTATCAGATCTGGGAGTGGAGTTGGACTCGCACTCCCTAGATCTGATGGATCTGCCATTCATGTACATAGATCTGTAATTATTTTCAGTTTTCTGACTTGGATTTTTTGGGTTTTAGTTTTTTAGGTCATTGTATATATCGTATGGGTGTTTCTTGTTGTCTTGCAGCTACAGATTTGAAGGAGAAAGATGTGTAGAGTTCAGATTTAGGCCCTGGAGGGTAAAATTTGGATCTCTGGGGTTCATTAAAAGCGTTTTCCAAGGATATTATTAAGACATTTTGCAATCCAGGGGTTTCAATTTAATTTCAAATTTAGAAATTTCATGAGGGTTTCACGGTTAAATCTGAAACAAGTTGATTCAAAATTTTAAATTAAGATTTCTGGAAAATTCTTAAACAAGTTCTGGTGGATTTAAAGGGTTTCTGGGCTACCATTTGTTCGATTTTTGTGATTTGTTGCCTTGTTTTTGGGTTTCATTGTGCAAATTCGAATTTTTTTCTTATCCTCTCAACCATCAAACCCCTGTCTGCGTTCTCTCTTGGTTGTTTGCTGCCATTCTTCTTCATATCCAATAGTCCCTTTCTCCCGATCTACATTCCATCTAGCTCTCAATGGTATCCAATCTAGCCCTTTTGTTGCATCAAAACCCTCATCCTTTGTTTCCTGCATCCATCAAACCCTTGATTGCTCCTTGCTCCATTCGCAAGCATCTTGATCTTTTGCAGCTCAACACTCTTCAAATCTGCATCCACATCCTCTTCCCACCTGTCATAACCCCTCGAAATTCCATCCAACCCACAATCTATCTTCCTTGGATCCCTCAACTGCGTGCTGCCTCTTGCGTATTCTTCTTCTCCTCCATACCTGCGGATCTTCTGCTCCACTCTCCACGCTGCCCACACCCTGTCTGTTGACTTGCAGAACCCCCATTCCCTCGCTCCCTCGGCCTTCATCCTCGTGGCTCCCTTCTGCAAGCTCCCACGCATCCGTCATCCCTATCTGCGGCTTCCCTCCTGCGTGTTGCCTCCTCCAGCTTCTCTTTCCGTTGCCTTTCCCTCTGCTGCCAGCCTGTGTAGCTCCTCATTGCTCCTCCGTCCGCCCTCATCCTTTACGCGTCGATTCCTCCATTCTGCTCCAACTGCCATTTAACCTGCACCAAAAGCAAACACGCATTCGATTTTTTTAGTTGAGTTTCATTTGTTTATATCTACTTTTAGGTTTTGTTTGGTTTGTTTATAGTTACTTTTGGGTTTTGTTTAGTTCCCGTTGGCATATTCGTTTTCCTTTTCTTTTTTTTTTTTAAATTTCTTTTTCATATTTGTGTTATATATGCATTAGCTTAGTTAGTTTTGAAATTCTTTTCTTTATGTTAGTTAGGTTAGGATTAGATTATTTGAAATTCATTTTATTTTGATTTTTTGATTCGTTGTTTTATTTTGATTTTTATTTTTTGACTTCACATTTCTTTTTATTTATGATTTTTGATTTCCCTTTTGTTTTTATTTTTTAATTTGATTTTATTTATTTTCTAAAAATAAAAAATTTCTAAAACATCAAAAAATTTCTAAAAATCCTAAAATCTAAAAAGTCCAGAAAAAAATAAAAAAAATCTAAGAAGGAATTAAATTTAAGGGATTTGCGTTTTTACATTAAATATTTTAATGTGGTTTATGGGCCATTAAAATTTTGATTCATTAACCCTTTGATTTATTTTGCTTCTTCATTTTTCACATTAAAGCAGATTGTCTAAGGAATAATTAAGATTTAAATTTGAAGTTCCTTAGTGTTATTTGCTGATTAAATGTGTTTTTGATATTTCTCTATAGTCAAGTTGCGATAAAAGTTTTAAACCATATGGACTGTTGGAGAAAGTTAATTGAATCTAGATCTGGGCAATTAATGAAAATCATTTTAAATCTGGAATCTCTTGCATGTTAAATTTTTGGGCATTTACATTAATTGTTCATGATCGTCGCTTTGCCACATCTATAAGTTTTCTCTGGATGACTTGTTATTATTTAGTCTATGGTTAACTCAAATTAAAGGCACTGGTCTGTAGTCGTTTTTATCTTGTGATCGTGTCTTATTCATTGATCGAGGCTCGCTTTAGATTCATCAAGTTGTTCATCATTAAAATCTCCTAGAGCTTGTGTTTCACAGGCTATCCTCATCGATATACCTAAGGGACTACTCCTCTTGACTTGTCTAGGAGAGAGTCTAAACAGAGTGATTAAGGATTAAGAGTGACAACCTTTACTTTGAGTGTTGTCGCAGTGCCTAGACACTTTGTGGGACAACGCTTTGTAATGGCATTGACATGATATGGTCAGTTTCCATGAGATAGTGATTACAGTTGTATGATGGCAAATTGTAGTGGTTGCGATATGTCAACCATTGTAAAGGCTATCATATCTTCCTATTTCATATAATGAGTTTATGATGACAGTGACTGGAAGTCAACTCCCTGCGTTCTCAGCCTTGTGTTGAAGGCTTTGTTTCCTTCATGTATATGTTGTTGCTATCTAATGTTGGCCTTGGTGGCTTGATGTATTGTACTATGTATCTCTTTGCTGAAGTATTGATGAAAATATAATAAAAGAAGAATTTGGAAAGGGTTTTCCCCCATGTGTGGTTGTCCCTGGTCTCTGATCAAAATTCATGGTGTCTCTATTGTGTATGCTTTTCTTCTATCAATCCTTTCAGTTCTACTGCATTACTGATGCTAATGTTCTTTCTACATTGTTGTTAATGATGTGGGTTGAATGCAATATGGAAATGTTTGATAATGTGAAAAGTGCAACAATCTTCAGCATAAAACACTATCCCTAAGAAAAATTAACATGGTATCAGAGTTGGGCTAAAGAAAAGTCATGAGATCACCCCGTTGAGGTCACTCGTCAATGGTTTCATGGTCAAAGCAGAATGAAAGAGACAAAGATGTTAGAATCCTAAAAGAAGACTAGGGTTTGAAGGAAACCCTAGGAGTCCTTGTTCCTACAAGTGAAGGTTAGGGTTTGAAAGCTTAGGCGAGTCCTTGCACTTGTAGCATGGATGATGCACGATCTTCTCGAAGGTTTGAAAAAAACCCTAGATGGGCCTTCGATCATATGGCCATTAGTGTTATAGTAGCTTGGAAGTCCTTCTGTTAGATTTGGTAGCCTAGTTGTTAGTGTGATTGGATTAGCCAATCCACTCTATGAGGATTAGGGTTTCGATCATTGAGAACCCTATATCGTGTACACCTAGATTCCAATAATGAGGAGATGATGCTATGAAGATCCAATGGTCATCTTGTACATGGATAGTTGGGCTTAATTGCCCTAGCTTGATTAGTTGAGAAGACCAGGTGTTGCTTAAGAGAAAGAACTTCTCCTTGCAAACACTGGTATATGGTTGAAGGACATTGATCCATCACGCCTCAAAGGGACGCAGGATCTAGAGGGAGCTAATAACTTTAAAATATAAGTGTTTCTAAATTTATGCTATTTCCTTGCTTGTTATGCCTTTTGTTTAAATTACTTCATCTCCTTAGATTATTGTTTATTCTTCTTGCTAAGGAGCTTGGCTAGCAAATGTTTCCTTCCTTGATTTCTTGAACAGTGGTGACCTAGGAAAGTAGGTCTTCTTGAAAGATGCCAAAAATAAAGAAGAAAATATGGAGAGTTGAAGTCCAAGAGGGAGCAATTCAGGGAGATTGAAGTAGCCCCTCTCACATGTAGAAAAGAAAGACAACAGTGCCTCCCAGATGAAGCATGCAACTAAAGATGATGGGAAGAAGTTCAAAGTGACTTTGATGGGGTCTTCTAAAAGAAGGAACGATCTGCTTAAAGTCTTTCCTCTCCATCAGGTACTTTGTGCATATTATTTCTCTTGTTATTGTTCTTGTTTTGGGATCAACAGGTACATCAATCAGATGTAAGGACCAAAGCCCTAAATGGGAACAATGAGGAAGAAGTAGCGCAACCTCTTGATCAGAGTAGCACAGGAAGATGAACAAGAACTCTGATTTTGAAGTGACCTGTAAAGAAAAAGTTGTTGATGATTAATAAGGCTTCCTATTCAAAAGGAGCTAATTGTTTGACGAAACGGAAGATCCTTTGTAGTATGAGATGTAGCAGCTAGATGGGATGACCGAAGATATTATTCCTTGATGAAAGAACCATATCAGTTGGGTGGATATGCTTCTGTACAAAAGCTTCCATGACAGAGGGAGCTACAATGATGGATGCCACCTAGTGGAAGTAAGGATGTTGCTTTGAGGATTCTCCCAAATAAAGGAGAAGATTGTAAGGAGACTACAATACCTTGATATGTATATTGCTATGATGGCTTTAAAGATGTGATTCGCTGATATGGACTTGAAAATAATGTATGTTGTGCCTATATGACAATGCTATATATGAATAGTAATATGACATGTCAATGATGATAGTATGACAGTAAAGTGTGGTTGCCATTTGACTTGATGACTTTAGTCCCAAGCAAGCCTTAAGGCTTGGTTGATGTGGTTTGAAAGAAATTCTTTTTGTAGTTGCCAAAAATGATGTGGATCCTACCCCACTTCAAGAATGTTGAAGGTATGCATGTGCTTTTGTTTTTATGTATTGACTTGTGCCTAGTGAAGACTAACCACAATAGTCTTCGCCAGTTTATGGGGCAGCAGGGCCTCAGTGACAGGCAATAGAGGTAGGTCAGCATGGTGCAGGCCTATGATTTCGACATTGAGTATGTTAAGGGAATGCACAACATAGTAGCAGATGCATTGTCCAAGAGGCCTGCGACACTTTCACTCATGAGCATTTGCCATGACTGGAAGGCGCAGTTGTTGGTGGAGTACTCCAAGGCCCGACGAGCATGTGAGATATTGGAGGGCATTCATGTTGATGAGCGCTATAGGGTGATGGCTAAGGTCATTTACTATAAGGTGCGTATATTCTTGGTGTTGGGTTTGCAACTGAAGGAGAGGATCTTCCATGTAGCTCATGAATCCCCACTATCGGGACACCAGGGGTTTCGGAAGACATACATGACAGTCAAAGAGCATTTCACATGGAAAATCCTCAAGGGGGACAAATTGAGATATGTGTGGGAGTGTGAGGCTTTCTAGAGGAACAAGGGGGAATTGGCTCATCCAACTGGGTTGTTGCAGCCACTTCCCATCCTTGAGGGGAAATGGGAGAGTATCTCCATGGATTTCATCACGGGGCTCCTAGTGGTGCAGGGGAAGGATTGTATATATGTGGTGGTAGATCGAATGACCAAATATGCCCACATCTTCGCCATATCGACCTGATATACAACATCACAGGTGGTCGAGTTATTCTTTAGGGAGGTCTTTCATTTGCATGGACTCCTTAAGACTATAGTCAGTGAGAGAGATAGTCGGTTCATGGGGGCATTTTGGCAGGAGCTTTTCAGATTAGTGGGTATTGAACTCACCTCGAGCACGAGTTACCATTTGCAGATTGTTGGTCAAACTGAGAGGGTTAACAAATGGTTGGAGGGTTATCTTCGAAACTACATGAGTGGGCAACAAAGAGCGTGGATTTGGTGGCTACACCTAAATGAGTATTGTTACAACACCACCCAACACATATCCATCAGTATGTCACCCTTCCATGCCTTGTATGGTTATGATGCTTTATCTTTTCCTGACATCGTTTTTGGAGACCGCCAGACCCTGAAGGCCAAGGATTGGATCCAAGAGAGCCAAGAATTCTCAAGGCTCTCAAGGATAACATATTGACAACTCAAATTCAACAAAAGATGTATGCAAATAGGCACATGATTGAGAGGTAGTTTGAGAAGGGGGACTTGGGTTACTTGCGATTACAACCATATCGCCAGTCCCCATTGAAGCAGAAAGGGGTGAGAAGCTACAACCGTGTTTCTATGGGCTTCACTGTTGATTTTGGATAGCATCAAATGTGCTCTAGCTCCAAAATTTAGTGGAGGGGCTAGAACACATGAGATCTCTAGAACCCAGAAATCGTTTGGAGAAATTCCACCCGGATGAGGAGTTATTAAAATAATTAATATTTTTAATGGGTTCCTAAGTCTAAACTTAGGAAAATAAAAATATTAACGTGTATAAATAAGAATATGTGTGAGAAGGTTCTAAGTGACAAGGATCAAGCTTGTTTTAATCTTAGTCGTTGATTCATCAACAAGATAAGTATAAGAGGAGGCTTGAGGGTCAGTTGGAGACACACCAAATTGATCACAGAGTTTGGTTTTTCTGGGGCGAGGTTTGTTGAGAAAATCGAGCTAGTGATCTGAGTTGCAGTGAGAGGTAGTTCGGCAAGGGAACTTCAGTCCGAGGCCGAAGAATACATAGCAGAGACGAAAAGCAGCACCGGGAGAGACATCACAGTCCCAGAGAGGGTGACGTAAAGGCTATAGGGGCTAACACGGGCCCTTAGAGGCAACACTGGAGAGATTCTATGGGGCAGAGAGGAAGCAATTCAACAAATCGACTTTCTGAGCAAGGGAGGCTCACTGTGGGGGTGACGCAGCTCCTAGAGGAGGTGACGTAGTTCCAGTGCAGAGCTTGGAGCAGCCATTGCTGCCCAGCACTGGGAACAATCGGGTCATCTATGGGGTTTGATTATCCAGTTGTTGAATTTGCCAGAATATCTGTCTGCGGATAGAGGTACTTCTGCCAAGATTTTTCTTTGTTGGGTGAGCCATATCTAGCACCCTAGTTGTATTCAAAAATCTGCTTAATAATACAAATCCTCTATATGCTGCACTGGTTTTCCCGAATTGGTTGCGGGGACGATTTTCCAAAAATAATGGTGTCCCTTATATGATTGTCTCAGTATATTTCTGTTCATGATCTGTATCTATGTGTAGGCTGCAATAGTGTTTTACATCGATATTTATGTAATTAAATAACTTGTTAATGCAAAGAACAAGCAGGAGATGTTAAACCAGTAATTGTAGTAGGGGGTTTTTATGTGTAGATTTAGAAATTTTCACATGGTATCAAAGGGATTGCAAATCATAGGCGATCGAAGACACCAACCAAGAAATCTAGAGAATTTGCAACGGAAAAGCAGCTGTCCCGAGTGACAGCGTTGTTCCAAAGTTAGAGAGACAAAAGGAGTGACCTAGTGCAAAGAAAGTGACGTAGAGGCTCACACAGTGCTTGTGTTAGCACTCTAAGCCAGGTGGAGGTGATAGTAGCTGGGAGGAGCCCATGTAGTAGCTGCCTTAGCCGTCAAGGCCATCGCAGAGGCAGAGGGGGGCAAATCAGGCTCACACAGAGCCATGCCATCTTTCTGAGCCAAGAAGGATTGACATAATTGGCCAAGTGGAGTTGATCCAACCCACGTAGTAGTTGCGTAGAGCTTGAAGGGCTCAGATTCTGCAAGTTGTTGGGGCTAAGGAAGCTAAGAAGATTTTCGGTTTGAGGAGCTGGTGGGATGCTATTTCTGTTGGCGCAGAACAATGTCTAAGGAGACTGAACCAAGGTAGAGGGAATCACTGCCTTAATAGATTTCTAGGCAAGAAATCTAGACCCGGGTTGCAGCAGTAAAGGAGGATTGGAGAGGAGTGATTTGACAATTGGCCAGAGGATTTCCGAGAGGGAAATCGAGACTCAGAGGGAGTCTAGAGAGGAGTTGTTCCTTAGAGGGTTTCTTGCGCCCAATGAATCCAGAACGAAGTCTTGCTAGATTGACAACAGGAAAGAAAGAAGAGAACCAATTCTATTTTTGAGCAGAGATGACAATGAATGGGTTGAGGGATTAGGACAGATTGGATGGAGCTTCCAATTTTGTCATCTGGAAAGCCAGGATCTTGGCAATCCTAGATAAACTTCGCATCAAGGACTATGCCTTGAAGGTGGTTGTTGTTCCAGTTGGCAATGATGTGGCACAAACGTATGAGGAGGCCCAAGCGAAGTCCAAGTGCATGATCCTAGACGGGGTCAAAGATCATGTAGTACCACACATTTCTGAGAAGGACACAATAAGAGAGATGTGGGGGACCTTGACCACCTTGTACCAGGGCTCTTTCGTGCAACGGAAGATACTTAGAGAATTAGCTAAGACAGTACCATATGAAGAAAGGGGAGGAGATAGATCCCTTCCTTCTCAGGTTGCAAGGGATTTGCGATCAATTGACTTCCGTGGGGTCTACACTAGATCTAGAGTTCATGGTCAGGACTGCCCTGAATGCAGTCACTGAGGACTGGGAGACATTTGTCCAAAGTATTTTGGGCAGAGCCACTCTCCCCAGTTGGGAGGAGATGTGGGCAACTCTTCGACAATAAGAGCTCAGGAGGTTGACCAAGGCAGGAAGTAGTGGGAAGGGAGCCTGAGTCAAGAAGGAGGAGGATGCAACTCTCACATCAGCAGGACAACAGAAGAGGAAGAAGGACATCACCAAGGTCAAATGCTTCAACTGTGGGGAGTTGGGACATTATGCCACTTAGTGCCCCAGGAAGAAAGGTAAGGGGGAGGCTTTTGACTCAAAGGCTGCTCCAGCAAAGGCAGATAAGGATGTCGAGGATGACGATTGTACCATGAGTGCTCATGCACCTCTGGAGAAGAAGTGGAGCGACATGGACTTGTAGTCGATAGGACTACATAAGGGCAGGATCCTTGAGGTGCCAAAACTCTTGGATCACATACGTCTATGGGAGCCCTTAATGACAGTAATAGAATGACGGGAGTCAGTTGTTGCGAGGGATGATGGAGCAACAGTGGCAGAGCTAGAGTGCCAGAGTCTGAAGCAGCGCATTGGAGGTTGCAGCAGTGCGGGAGACACAGAACAAATTGCAGCAACGCGGGAGGCACAAACCCGATTGCAGCAGCGCGGGAGGCACAAAACAGATTGCAATAGAGGGTCAGCACAGATTAGCAGTAGAGGTAGCTTCAACATCTTGAGGCATCCAGACTGACCATCATGTCTGCTGTTTGGGTGAGTTTTCAGTGGCTTACTTCTCATCAACTGAGTTGCATTGTAGCAATTAGCAGTGGCAGTGTTATGGGCAACATGCTGCAACATTTTGAGAGGGAGCTGCAGTACAGATGTAGCAGCGACAGTGGCAGAGTCATGGACAACTATATAGGAAGTAGTGGTGTAGTGGATGAAGGGTAGTAGGCCAAGCATCAACAATACAGAGGACCGATGCAGTGGATCAGTGTAATGCTTCCATGGGGAAGTATTGTTAGAGCACATTCCTTGCTAAGAGGGAGTGTTGATTTTGGGTAGCATTGGATGTGCTCTAGCTTCGAAATTTGGTGGAGGAGCTAGAACACATGAGATCTCCAGAACCCACAAATTGTTTGGAGAAATTCCACCTGGATGGGGAGTTATTAAAATAATCAATATTTTTAATGGGTTCCTAAGTCTAAACTTAGGAAAACAAAAATATTAATGTGTATTAATAAGAATATGGGTGAGAAGGTTTTGAGTGATGAGGATCAGTTGGAGAAGGCTTGAGGGTTAGTTGGAGACACCAAATTGATCAAAGAGTTCGATTTTTCTGGGGCGAGGTTTGCTGAGAAAATCGAGCTAGTGATCTGAGTTGCAGCGAGGGGCAATTCGGCAAGGGAACTTCAATTTGAGGCCGAAGAATACATAGTAGAGAGGCAGAGCAACACCGGGAGAGACATCGCAGTCCTAGGGAGGGTGACGCAGAGGCCGTAGGGACTGATGCAGGTGACACACATGCTATAGGGGATACGCAGGCCCTTAGAGGCGGCGCTAGGGAGATTCTGTGGGGCAAAGATGAAGTAGTTCAGTGAATCGACTTTCTGAGCAAGGGAGGCTCACTGTGGGGGTGACACAGCTCTTAAAGGAGGTGACGCAGTTCCAGTGCAGAGCTTGGAGCAGCCATCACTGCCAGCACTGGGAACAGTCGGGTCATTTGTGGGGTTTGGTCATCTACTTGCTGAATTTGCTGGAATATCTGTCTCTGAATAGTGATACTTCTGCCAGGACTTTTCTTTGTTGGGTGAGCCATATCTAGCACCCTAGTTGTATTCAAGAATCTGCTTAATATTACAAACCCTCTATATGCTGCACTGATTTTCTCGAATTGGGATTTTCTAGGGATGATTGTCCAAAAATAACAGTGCCCCTTGTCTGATTGTCTCAATGTATTTCAGTGCATGATCTGTATGTATGTGTAGGTTGCAATAGCGCTTTACATCGATATTTATGTAATTAAATAACTTGTTAATGCAAAGAACAAGTAGGAGATGTTAAACCAATGATTGCATACGGGATTTTGATGTGTAGATTCAGAAATTTTCCCACGTACTGTGAAAATTTCAAAATAGAAATCCTATTGCAGTGATAATATTATTTCTTCTACTTATTAACTCAGAAATAAGTTATTCACAGTGTCCTTATGTTGAATATCAAAATAAATTCTACTGCAGTCTTCAGAAACAAAATTTTGAAAGCGAATGCAATAACAATGCAAGAATAACCACAATGACAATTATTTTTGGACAATCATCCCTGGAAAAACCCAATGTGGGAAAACCAGAGCAACAAATGAGGGTTTCTTTATTATTCTTCAACAAAAATCTCTTGTACAAGATACAACCAATAGAACAGAAGTGAGAAAATTTACAGACACTTCTTGATAAATCTTTGATCTAGGAGAAGTGCTCCTCAGCCCTCTGAATCCCTCTGCATCTTCCTGCATCACTTTTCCTCACGCTGGCCCAGTGCCCCACTGCTCATGCAGTCCTAGCGTCAACCTACCCTGCCCTGCCTCTTTTTGCGTCACACTTCTGCCCTGGCTCTCCTTGCTCTGCATTTTATTTCCTTTTACTCCTGACGGATGCTAATGCCCTCTCTTTCTCTCACTTGCAACTCTCCCTCTGATTCAATTTTCTCTTGCCGAACTTCGACCATTGAAAAAATCGATCTTACTCGGGTAGCTGAGTATCTGCCTCTAGTGTATCCTCCAAGTGCCCATGAAGCCTCCTCTTATAATCCTCTCATTGATCAATCAATGACTTAGATTAGATCCTAATCAATGGCTAGGATCATATTGACCTGATCTTTGTCTTCTTCTAAAGGTTTCACCTACAGTTTAGATTAATACCCATTAATTATTTTAATTTCCTAAGTTTGGACTTAGGATCCCATTAAAAATAATTAATTATTTTAATAAAATTGTCTCCGGGTGGAATTTCCCAAAATGATTTTGGGTATTGGACAATGCGTGTGCCTAAGCCTCCCTACAATTTTTGAGACATAGAGCACATTTGATGCTACCAAAAATCAACATGTACAAGGTGATTAAGAGAGTTGGAGAGGTGGCTTATGAGCTGGAGCTTCCCCCGAGGAGCAAAATCCACAACGTCTTTCATGTTTCGTGCCTATTGTTGCCTGAATTATAGAGGCACGGTGACAACGCTCAGGACGGGGGGCTGTCACTCTGATCCCTGTCCACTCCGTTCTCGTTGTCTCCCAAGCTATGGGGGTGAAGGAAGACAAGTTGGGAACCAACTTGTTTGGGAGACACAGATGAGTGGCTTAGCCACTTGGTTGAAATTAAGCAAGATTATTGGTTAAATTTAGATTTTCTATTATGAGACTAGTGCCTTAATGGAGTCACAAATTCTTGCTTTCTATAAATTTAAACCAAATCACCGGATGGACACCTGCTACTTGAATGCTTGACTAACCTATATGATATGCAAGACCTAGGACCTATGTGAAATGCAATGATTTTGGTAAATTTTAATTAGATGCCTAGTCTAAATGTAACCTTTTCCTCAACTGTTTTGAGAAACAATTCTCAAAGTAAGTTGTGAAATGGAAGCCAATAGGAAGCAGGGAATGACTTGATTAACGATACCTTCCCTTGTGTTCCACTCACCTAGTGCCTCCAGCGTTGCTCAGACTGTGGCTCTGACGACTGCAAGGTCATTGTGTTAACTATTAGGAGAAACTGAATCTCTCAAGCTAGTGTGAAAAGGGTTGCACTATATCTCTATCAAGCTAGCTTATGCTAGGAAATAAATTATTAATGCTAGCTAGATCTAGGATGTTGAATGCAAGATGATGAGTGAGGTTATCTTGAATTAAGATTGTTTGAGTTTCTTGAGTACCAAACTTACGATTACTCTTTATGCCAATAGTACTTAACAACGATGGAAAAAACGATCTTAATACAAGATGATTGCTTAAAGATACAAGTGCAAAATTTAACTATAGGTCAATGCACAAGATGCTTAATTAAATCAACTTATCCACCAATGATTATCAACACAAGATATTATGCCAATTCAAACTTAGAAGCCCAAGATAACTCTATCAACAAGATTAACTTTAGATTTTGAGTGCAAAGTTAGACAACCTTTAAAACCAAGATGAGATAAGATAATTTCGGATTTATGACAGTCTATATCATCAGTAGTAAGTCAGAAATTCCAGACTTTATTAGTGTTATGACAACAATGAAGAAACCACTTTAAATCAATGTTGATAATATCGCCGAGATATCGGCGAATATTCGGAATATCGCGATATTTTCGGCGAGCCGAAATATCGCCGACCAAATATCGCAATATTTTAAGGTTTTGAAAATATCGCGCGATTTCCGAAATATCGCGGATATTTCAGAAAATATCGTGTGACGACGGAAAATATCGCCCGGTGACAGTGAAATCTTTCCCCGCGGCATATAAAATTCGATTTTTGGTTTTTTTCATGTCATTTTGGTTTTCTGAGCGCTGGAGAAGGAATGTGGTTGCTGCCAAGGAGGGTTTGAACGTTCCATAGCCATTATTGCCAATTGGCCACCAACAACGAAGATTTCTCTAAGCTGCAAGTGCCAAGAACAGTGAGACAATCTCATTCTTCCCTACAATCATTTTGTTTGGTTTTTGTTTTCATAGTGATTAATTTTATAGATTCATTAATAACTACAATGCACACTTCATCCATCAAATATAGATCTTGTACTCAATGCTCAATTCTATGGATCTGTCCTTAAATTTTGACTTTCATGATGGCGTAAAGTCCTTTTAAGGTAGTTGCTATATATTATGTCATCTTCCAGCTTCCAATCTTGCCTTGCCATGTGTGATGACTCCTTTCATGGTGTGCATTTAATCTTCCACTGTTACATAATGCGTGGTCAATCAAGCTTGAACTGTGCCCCTCTGCCCAATGATTTGACTTGTTGCCTGTGGATAGCAAGGATAGCAAAGCACACAGCACGTTCAAAATGCACGCTGGGCCTTTTCAACTTTTTGTATGGAAGTGGGTGATACATTGTGGATGTTGGGTACCTCATGAATCATTACCTCGTACAAAAATTCCCACCAACAATCTGCTGTTGACCTAAATCTTTGATCAAGCTTATTATGGCCATTCAAGCACAAAAATATCCTTCCAATGCCCGCTATGGAGAAGATGGATAGTCAGCTACAATGCACACCATATGTAAGAAGCCATCTGAGTGTATAACAAGATTCAATACACCATTCTATACTCCAAAATGCACTGCCTTCTGCCAAAGTTTGTTTGCTGGTCTGTTGAAAACCCAAATGCAGAATTGCTAATGCACTGAGAGGCACCTTAATTGGACTTCGGGTGAAGGCTAAAGATTAAAGTTGAAACTTGAAATATCTTGCGTGTTGAACAATCTTCCATAATCAGATTCTCCCAAACCATCTCCAGGGTGAACTCTATGACCTAGTGAATCATATGGCAGTATTCAGTACATGAGATTGTCATGTTAATCATGAGAGTATGCAAATAATGTAGCAAAAAAAGTTAAAACTGTTTTGTAAAATGATGTGGTTATTTGTAATTATGTATTACTTATTAAGTTACTAATTCCATTTTTTTTTGGTGCTCTAGGTTTCCTTTTGAGTTAGCCCACTACAAAATACAAATATGCCAAAAGCCTTGGACCCATTTTGGGAGTATAGGAGCCCTGATGGTGGGACAAATCGTGCATATCTTACATGCAAATTGTGTGGGACCAAGATGACAGGTGGGATTACACGACTGAAATACCATCTTGCTAGACTCAGTGGACATGATGTTGGGGTTTGTACAGTTTTTAGTCCGGAGCTTATACAAAAGGCTCTTGAGGCAATTGAAGAAAAGGACAAAAAGAAAGAAGAGGCGGAAAGAAACAAAGCTGAACGTGCAGGTAGATCTTTCGGGATATCTTCTCCTGATTTTGGTGTTGAGGATATTGGGCCTAGTGGCCCTAGTGGGAGGGGCTCCACAACTGGCACACCATCACATGCTACTGCTAGTGTGAGTGCGAGGTCATCATTTTTTGTTCCACGAACAGGAGCTGGAGCACAACCTGGCAAAAAATCGCTTGTTAAAAAGGAGAAGCAAGAAGCAGATAGAGTCATGGGGAGGTGTATTTTTTGGAGCGACTTACCTCTCAGCATCACAAAAACCAAACTATTTTGGCAGCCAATATGTGATGCTATTGCTGTTGTGGGCCCAGGGTACAAAAGTGCCACATATGAGGAGTTGCGGGGGCCAATTCTTCAAGCAAAAAAACAGGACATGAACTCTAGATTGGCGGAGTTGAAAAAAACATGGGAAGTTACTGGATGCACAGTGATGTCTGATGGTTGGATAGATAGGAAGGGTAGGACCCTTCTAAATTTCTTGGTACATTGTCCTAAAGGTACCATGTTTATTAAATCGTTGGATGCATCAGAACATATCAAAGATGCAGCAACGATATGTGAGTTGTTAGATGGGTTCATTCGGGAGATTGGTGTGCAGAATGTGGTGCAAGTCATAACAGACAATGCAACTAATTATGTGTCTGCTGGCAGAATGCTTATGGAGAGGCATCCCACATTGTTCTGGACTCCATGTGCAGCGCATTGTCTCGATTTGTTGCTTGAGGATATGGGGAAACTCTCCTTCATCATGGAGGTAGTTGATATGGCTAGGAGCATCCCCAAGTTTATTTATAACCATGCTTTTATTCTTAGCCTTATGAGGAGGTTCACTAAAAACAAGGAGTTGCGGCGTCCTGCCATCACACGTTTTGCCACAACCTTTATTACTCTTCAGTCTTTGCTTCGATGTCAGTTCGAGTTGAAGCAAATGTTTGTGTCTGATGATTGGCATAATTGTAGATACAATAGGAGACCTAATGGGAAAGCCATTGCAAAAATGGTGTACTCTGAGACATTTTGGCATGGAGTAGAAGAAGCATGTGCAATTAGCGAACCTATAGTAAAGGTTCTTAGATTGGTGGATGGAGAGAAGCCTGCAATGCCTTATTTGTATGAGGGCATGGATAGGGCCAAGGAGGCCATTCGTTCCTATTATGCAGACAAGGGTTCTGCTGGCCTTGATAGGCAGATGATGTTATGGGATGTGAGCGATAGTCGGTGGACAGGGATGCTTCATCGACCCATTCATGCAGTAACACTCTTCCCCAACCGCGCATTTTCATAGAAATGCAACTTTGATTTTGATGGCGAGGTGATGGAAGGGCTCCATTCCTGTATTCAGAGGGTGGTACCTGATCCTAAGCTTCGTAGCAAAATCAATCGCGAGATACAGTCTTATCGGGATTGTGTTGGCCTATTTGGCTTTGATGATGCTATTAGGGAAAGGACCCTCTTCATGCCACGTAAGTGACAAGTCATCACTCTTTAGAAATTAGAATTTTAAATTTAATTATGTTTTAACTTGTAAGTTTTTGAATTTTTTATTTCATTATTTTGTTGTAGATATTTGGTGGCGAAGCTATGGTGCAAGGGCACCAAATTTGCAAAAATTGGCTATATGAATCTTGAGTCAAACATGTAGCTGTTCAGGGTGTGAGCGCAATTGGAATGTATTTGAGAAAATACACGCCAAAAAGCGCAACAGGTATAACTTTGAACTCAAGCCTTCAGTTGAGCAATTACACTTATTGTAATTTTTAATTTTTGATTTATGACCTTCAAGTGTCAAGAGTCAAGAGTCAAGACTCATTACTTTTTTTGACACTCTTACAGGTTGGAGTTCGCACACCTCAACGATTTGGTGTATGTGCATTACAACATTTGACTTCGAGTGAGGCAAATAGAATCACCAATGGATCTAGATGCCATTTCCTTAGACAATATTGATGTATTGTCTCCGTGGAGGGTGGAGTCTGAGGAGCCCATATTGGAGGAGTCACCTTCATGTTAGAGCCGTGGGCAGATGATCCATTAGAGCAGGGGCAGCAAGAGGAGGACTCGGAGTCAGAGGAGCAGCAGCACTTAGAGGAGGAGCAGGAGGAGGAGGACACTGCAGGAGCATCAGCATCAGCACCATCTGCTATAGATATAGGCGAGCATAGCTCCATACCTAGCACTCATTATTTGACATTAGGTGCAGAGGCAGGGTCAGGGCCTTCTACTACTAGGGGCAGGCTTGGCAAACAACCCATCATGTTTTCCTGTAAAAGGGGGAGAGGGCAGTAGATAGATAGCTGCTAGTTTTATTTGTTATGCTACATATAACTCATGATGATGAGATACTTTTATATATGTGATGTTATTTTGTATTGGTTCTCCACATTGGAGTCCTTGAATGGACAATTATCAGGGATTAGCAGGATTTGGTATCGCCTTTGATATATCATTTCTATTGACATCATATATATTAGTATTTCTTCAATTTATGGCCAATGTGTTTATTTCATGTTGTTTATTTGTTTATATGTTTTAAAAATCTGAAAAATGAATATATTATGCATTTTTTATGCTTGCCGATATTTTGCCGATATTTTCGCCGATATTGCCGATAAGATATTTTCTGGACCCTAGCCGATATTTTCCCGATACCGATATTATCAACACTGCTTTAAATCATGAAATTTTTCTCAACCATGAAACAAAAATTTCCAATGACCAACAAATGTAAATTAACTTGTTTAGCCCACTTTATGATGAAGTATTCAGTGATATTTCAGATCCAATATATTTATAAAAACAGTAAATAGATCATAGCTCAACAAACTAATGAGACCTAAAACAGTGCTCAAGATGTCCAAAAATAGTAAAATTTCACCAAAACTTGAAAAAATTAATTTTTAGGCCTATTTAAAAGATGTGATTCAAAATTTTCAGATCTGATCTATTTATTACAACAGTAAACAAATGACAGATCAGCGACCCAACAATGCTCAAGACAATCCCCAATCTATCAAAAAATAGTAAAATTTTGTTGGAAATTGAAAATTGAAAATTTTTGCCCTCTTTAAGTATTTGATTTAGAAAATTTTGCAGGTTTGATTCAAGAATTTACGCAGAAAATTCCAATAAACAAAAATTTAGATCTAGGTTAAATCCAAAATGCCCAAGTGGCCAAAACTCATGAAAATTAAGATTTTACAATTTTAAGTGATTTTGATCGTTAAATATGTGATTTTAGGGCTAAATTGTTGTTTATTTGGCTGCTGTAATGAAATTGAAGTAAAACAAGGGTTTAGAGGTCAAACCCTAGGCCCAAGGCCTTGTACAAACACTTGCCCAAGTGACCCAAAATTTTGGATGAAGATGCCATTTGAAAATCAAAATTTTTGAGCTTCAAAACCTGCAAAACTGTTGGAATTTCTAAGTCTAACCCATTAGAAACCCTTCATGTACTTTTCTGATTTATTTCTGCTTACTTGTTTTGATTAATTAACAAGTTATTTACCATGTAAATACTAAAACTAAATACAAGTACATGCTCAACACGTTACAGATCATCAACTGAAGGAAACAAAACAAGCACACAAGTGACACAGTGGTTTTTGGACCAATGTCCCCGAAAAAACCCAATGTGGGAAAACCAATGTAGCTCTTTAAGGGTTTTATTTTAAGCAGTTTCAGAATACAATTTGGGTGCCAAAATCGGCTCACCCAACAGAGAATAATCTCGGTAGTAGTACCTCTCCTTCGAAGACGGATATTCCGGTTGAAACCCCGGATAAACACTTCGACAGCTCCCAGCTCCAATCTGTCTGATGAAAAACCCCAACATCAGCTTCTAGGGATTGTGTCAACCCTTTCTGGCCCAACATCACCCTGGCTCACCCTACGTTAGCCTTTGGAGGCACTGCGTCAGCCCTTAGAGCCTCTGTGTCACCCACGCTGGCTCTTTGAGGCGCTGCGCAACTCTTGGTTGCCTCTGCGTGAGCCCTGGCTGGCTCTGCGTCAACCTCTGGCTGGCTATGCGTCCCTCTCTCCCAGCTTCTGCACTGACCCTCTCGGTACTATCTCTGCCTCTCTTCTTCTGTATTCACTACCCCTCAGCTGCAACTCTGATTACTCTTTCGACTTCCTCAACAAACCTTGCCCCAGAAAATCGAAATCTTGATCAACTTGGTGTGTTCTCCAAGTGACCCTCAAGTCTTCTCTTATACATTTCTTGTTGACAATTCAACAGCTAAGATTAAGTCCCTAATCAATAGCTAAGATTAACTTTGGCTTGATCCATGACTTTTGGACCCTTCTAAAACAGTTTTATATTAATTCACATTAATATTTTATTTTCCCTAAGTTTAGACTTAGGGACTCCATTAAAAATATTAATTATTTTAATATCTCTCATATTGTTTAGAATCTGCCCAAACCATTTTTGGGTATTGGAGATCTCATGTGCTTTAGCCTCTCCACCAATTTTTGTGGCTAGAGCACATCCAATGCTACCCAAATCAACAAAAGCCACCAAGTATTTAGCCTTAAAAAAATTTCAGATAAAGGTTTAGGACAGATTAAGGCAAAAGAGGCCAAGAAAAGACAAAGCAAGGCCAAGGAAAGCCAATTTGTGGGGATAGAAGGACTGAAATGATAGATCGGGGGCTGAAATGGCAAGAGGAGGCCAAAACCTGAAAACCTCTGTCTCAATTTTTTTTTTTTTTCCTTCCGGATCTGAATTTTGATGTCAAATCTTTAGTAAATGTCCTTGCAAAGTTGTTTAGAGACTAGATCTTACCGTCGAGGTGTTGATTTAGGCTAGCATTGGATGTGCTCTAGCCACGCAATTTGGCGGAGAGGTTGGGGCACATGAGATCTCCAATACCCAGAAAGGGTTTGGGCAGATTCTAAACAGTTCAAGAGATATTAAAATAATTAATATTTTTAATGTAGTACCTAAGTCTAAACTTAGGGAAAATAAAATATTAATGTGTATTAATATGAAACTGTGTTAAAATGGTCTAAAAGACATGGATCAAGCCATATCTAATCTTAGCTGTTGATTAGGGACTTAATCTCGTTCGTTGATATGTCAACGAGAAAAGTATAAGAGGAGGCTTGAGGGTCACTCGGAGAACACACCAGAGTGATCAGTCATTCTATTCTCTAGAGCGGGGTTTGCTAAGAGAGATAGAATCAATGATCGGAGTTGCAGCCGAGGGGCATTGAGTGCAGAGAGATAGAGAGGCAGAGATAGTGCCGAGAGAGCAGCGCAGTAGCCGGGGAGAGTGACGCAGTAGCAGCCAGAGCTCACGCAGGGCCACACAGAGGTAGCTGGGAGCTCCGCAGAGCTTCAGAGAGGCCAGCATTGCTGATGCAGAGGGCTAGAAGGTTGACGTAGGGCCTCCTACGGCTGACGCAGACCCATCCCGGGTGATGCAGGGCCAGCGCTGGGCATAGAGGGGCTGAGTAGTCCAGAAAGGTAGACGCTGGGGTTTCTGGGGTAGATTGTAGCTAAGGCGCTGCTAGAAGGATAATCCGGGGTTTCAGCGAGGAAATTTGTCTCAAACTGAGAGGTATTATTGCCAAGGAAATTCTCTGTTGGGTAGGCCAGTTTCGACACCCAGATTGTACTTTGATATTGCTTAATAAGAAAACCCTCAGATAGCTGCATTGGTTTTCCCACATTTCTTTTTTCCGGGGACATTGGTCCAAAACAACGGTGTCATTTGGTGTGATTTTTTATGTTTCCTTCAGTTGTTGATTTGTAATATGTTGAGCATGCACTAGTGTTTATTTTTAGTATTTACATTGTAAATAACTTGTTAAGTAACAGAACAAGTAGGTAGGAATAAATCAGAAAAAGTGCATGGAGGGTTTCTAACTAGGTAGACTTAGAAACTTCAACATGGTATTAGAGTGTAATTACAGATCACAGGAGGATTGAGGACATTAGCCAAGCGGAGCAATAGCAGCAGAAAACAGTTGTCCCGAGCAATGTTTTAAAAAACGACTGAATCGAATCCGAAATGGCCGAGTTGATCCGAGTTGTTGGGATTTTTTGACCCGGCAGAAAAAACGGAACGGGAGGTCGAGTCATGACTGACTCGGCTGAGTTATTGCATGACTCGGCCGAGTTATTGCATGACTTGGCCGAGTCAGTCATGACTCGGTCAACCCGATCGGTTCTGCAATAACTCAGCCAAGTCAATGAATGCGGCCTGTAACCCCCAAAAAAAGTGAGATATTTCATATTTTTTTAAAAAATTTTAACTGTTAGCTGAGTGTTGGGGACTCCAAGGTGTTTTTTAAATTAGTTAAGTGCTATTTGGGGTCCATTCCCCTCTTCATTTTCATCCTTTTACTTAAATTTTTAACATTACCATGAAGTGACTCAGGATGTTTGAGAGTGGTTCCGACCTCATTGGATTTCATATGGAGAAAGTAGAATTTTAGATTTCATTCAAAATCCAGCAGACTTATCAGCTTTTTAGGATTTAAGGATTGGAGGATTGCAATGTTTCCATTGAATTTTGTCATGTATTAGGGTATGGAACTCGTATTTAATCAAGAGCACCAATCCCTCTATGTACCTTGATGTTAGTGACATTGGTTGTCGAACTCCTCTGAGATTCGCTCCCAAACTAGGAGCTTCTGAAAATGTTGCTCCCGCTCCCGTTTTCGCTCTCGCTCCCCACTTTCGCTTCCGCTCCCAAGTAACACTGAGCCAGATGATGTTGACAACTCTAGCAGTAGCCAGTAGTACTGGTTACAGACTTTTGTTGTAGAGGCCATTTATAGCCTCCTTGGTTATGTGTTTTTGTTTTGATCTCTATATCATCATCGTGTATGTATTGGACAGTGCACTGGGTGCCAT
>APFE030435475.1:20187-50349 GCA_000404065.3 Pinus taeda | reverse complement strand
TGTCTTGTCATTTGGTAATTAAGTGTTGGGTTTACTTATCATGGATACTTCTGGGTATGGATTGATCGGGGCATTTGGTAGAAAGAGTGGGCTTGGTTTGTGCTCTTGTCCCCTTGATCTCTTTTGGTTGTTACTCTTGGATCTTAGTCCCGTGGAATCTCCTTTATTGACGATTCGGTTCTAGGGTGGTAGTACTTGGGAAACCCCAACTTTGGGTGCATGGTCCCACTCCTTTATCCGCACATATTACTCCCTTTCCACTCATTATACCGCCATTCATCTTTTCTCCCACTAGGGTCCACATAGGGCTAGCCTCCTATCCCCTTGCCCCCACCTTGGGTCAGGCCTAGAATAATGCCCCGGAGGTTGACGCAATTAAAAGAAAAAGTGGAAAGCATAAATGGCCACATTTAACAGGAGATTGTACCACAAAATGCAAAAGATGGTCGAGACAAAAATAATTAGCATGTGGGCAAAAGCCATTATATAAGCTCTACCCCAATGATTGGCCATCACCCTGGTTCCATAGGCCCTAGATGAGCCTCCTCTATCATTCAGGAACCCATGATCGTCCCAACCCCTGGAAGGCAATGAACCACCCTACCTAAAAGGGGGTAATCATTGTTATATCTTACATATCATGCTCTTTTCCTTTGAGCCCGAAGCAGTTAATTAAAGAAAATTCATAAAAGGCAAAAGGTATATGAAGAAGGGTGGAAAAATCAAGAACAGGACACCTCATGTACCACGATTGCTCCCTCCTATACATTACATGCCCAGGTGTGGGGGCTTCCCCTTATCTAGCTACCCCTATGCCCCACTATGTGACGCAGGATTGCCCCTCTCACTCCCTATTCCATTCCACTTATTTGTCACTTGTCACCCCCATTAGAGGGATGTACCTTGGACATACTATCCCATTTAAGGGTTGAAACCACCTAATAAGGTACTTGGCTAACCCCCTTTGGAGCTTGGAGGCACTAGCACATGCCAAAGCCCACTACGAAATGGCATGCCATTATGGAGCGCCCACGTTGTTATCCATTATTATCTGATTATTTTAATGACTGGTTGTATTGGAAGACTAGGGGACGCATTAGATCTTATGCAGGATTATAGGTGGTTTCCATTTGGGATTGGTTTCCCTATATGGGATCCTAACCCCCAGAGATCTTATTGGTTCTTGCTTGTGGCCATTTCTGCCTTTAATCCCCCTTTTTATTGCATCAACCTCTCGTGGCATCATTCCCAGACTCGACCCAATGTGTGGAGAAGGGGAAGGGCATACTAACACCTTGTGGACCAAATGGACAAATGTGGACCAAAATGGGGAAAATGTGAAAAGGTATTGTAATGAGAAAAGGGGAGTGAGACATATGCTATCGGGAAGCGGGACCACGCAACCAAAATCAAGGTTTCCCATGTAGTGCCCTTCCTAAAGCTACTAGCTAATAAAGGAGATCCCACGAGACTAGGATTCAAGATTAACCCCGAGTTAAGGCAACAGTCAAAGCCCTTCCTCCTTCCATGTCACCAGTGATCCATACCCAAGTGTGCCCAAGAAAAAAACGCATATGCACCCAATTACATAATGAAAAACCATACCTTTAGGATTGGATGGCCCACCTTCAAACAGGGCAAGGGGACATATGGTGTGCTCAGGTGGCGGAGATAAAGTAGCACATCAAAGCTATCAAGTGGCTGTCAGGGGCTGTAGCTATCAGCTGAAGGAAAATGCGTCAGAAGGGAAAGCTCTCCAAAGGGGTACCCACTTTTGGGTGGCCTACAGGGGCAGCATTGATGTAGGGAGGACACCCTATAACTTATGAGAGTCAAAAAATCTAGGATTACGAGAGGTTGTACTCCATCTATGAAAGGAGATGTTGGCCATCATGCACGCATTGGCCAAGTTCAGGCAATATCTGGTAGGGAATCGGTTCAAGGTGAAGATTGATCATAATAGTGTACAGTTCTTCTTAGAGTAGAAGGGACTTAATGGCAAGCAGTAGAAGTGGGTCAGTAAGATCCAGGACTACGATTTTGAGATTATGTCTGGGGGAAGCATAATGTGGTGGTTGATGCACTTTCTAAAAGACCCCCAACACTCTCTCTCATGGATGTTGAGCAACATGGGGCCTTTCGAGATGACAGGTGCAGGGTCATGGATGACATCATTTACTACAAGAACCAGATTTATCTGGTTCCTAGTTCTCAGCTTCCGGAGAAGGTCCAAAAGACAGAACATGATTCATTGTTAGCAAGGCATCTAGGATTCCAGAAGACTTACAGGGCGGTCAGAAAGTGTGCAGAGGCTACTGGACAAGGTAGGAGAAGAGGAGAGTTCAAGGAGACAAGGGTTGAAAAGGATGGGTTTATGGAGGATCCCTTCAGGGCTGGATTTGGGGCTTCAGCAACAATTCTTACAAATAGCCAGAAAGTCACTCACACCTCCTGGAGGGTTTTCTTATCACCCGGAACTAGCCCAAACCTTTTCTAGGTTTTTGCAGGTATTTGGAGGAGAGCCTACAGCTGAAGTTTCAGAATTTTCTAAGCAATGTACATGGCAAAATCTTTAGTTTCAGTGGGGAAACCAACAGTAGAATTTATAGGCAGTGTGCATTTCCATTTTGGAGCCATTTCAGTGTTTGGTTCAAAGAGATTCCACCTGGGTTTTGCATAACTTGCTTAGCTTGCTACCCTGGTCCCATCATTCCTACTCATTTCTATGTACTCAGATTCCCATAATTAATAAAATGGCTCGGTTGTTCTACTTATTTTCTTTGGTGTTCTGATGTGGGTGATTGGTTTTAAATTTTATATTGTTATTCCTAGTTCATAGTTATGTTATTCACTGTTCATTTCCTAGTAGGAATATTACATGGTTGACACTTTTGTTGCCAAAGACAGTGAATAATTCTACAAACATAGCCAATACTAATATGCAGACAATAGGTGTGGCAGAGTAACAGAGGGAGTTGACAAGATTCAGGTTAAACACTTTCCTCGTAACGAGTGGGTGTTATATTTTCAGTTTAGTGAGTGTTATATTTTCAATTTACTGCAAAAGTATTTATTCCATGCTTGTGGGTGCTTCATGAGATTTGGGGTACATCGTGTATGCTCATCCCTTGGGTGGTCCGAGATGGATTATAAAATGAGAGATGGTCCATGATATATGCAAAATTGAGATAGCTTGCTTAGTGGATGCTTAATCTCAGTTAATTTCAAGATTGTTTTTCTTCCCCTCGGCGTTGGAGATCTCTCAATAGATTGGTGGACACCCTTCATTGAGGCCTTATGGTGTAGCCACTTGTTTAGGGAGTCCCTTTCAGGGGATGTGGAGCATTGTGCATCATGGAGGAGTGCTTCAAGCCTCGATTGACATGTGGCAAATTGGTTTCCTATTCAAAGGATTGGAGATGGTTAGAGGACACTTGGGGCTTCAAGAGTGTTCATGCAAGGACAGTTGACCCAATGGAGTAAATTTCCTAGGAGGATCAATGGAGTTCATGAAGGCTTGTGATTGAGTGATGCAGACTTGCTTTGTGTAGCTACATCACCTTGCAGCTATTATTATGTATGACAACACCTTGAATCATGACACATGTACCTTGGAGTGTAGCATCTCAATTGAGTTGGTCTACAAGTGCTCATTGTCGGTTGCTTGTAAGGGCTAGTGCCCACATTGTATTATTGGCCTCCCTTACCTCTCATATAATTAGAGGAAGAAGAGACTCTTTCTATTCATCATCACTTGTATCTCCCTTTGTATTTCTCTTCTTTGAGAGATTCACTAGGTTCATGAATTCATGAGGAAACCTTAAGAGAAGCAACAAAAGGGAAATAGGATGTCTTGGTTTAGAGTTTTCTCTTGAGACTAGAGTTTTCTCTTGTGGAGGAGACTTCAGAAATAATGATCACATATATTCATTCACTCACGTGTATTCACCCTTGTGATGAGATATGACTAAGAGAAAAGAATTTGCACTCTCTCTCTCTCTTTCTGAAGTATTCACTTGTATTCTATGTCTCTCTTAAGGCACTCAAGTTTATTGGTCTTCCAAGGGTTTTCGAGTTAGGGTTTATCCCTTAGAGATTGGAGATGATATTTTTGAGAGAAAACCCTAGGGTGGACCTTTTAATAAGAAGAGAATAAGAGGGTGTCTTGCTTTGGAGGTTGTGCTGGAGGCTTCTTCCATTTGAATCTTCTTGGATGAGCTAGAGTTTGATGAATTACCGTAGCTAGGGCATGCTGGAGTTTTTCTACTAGCCTTGAAATAAGGCTATAATATGTACTTGTGCTTTATCTTGACTTTATATATAAAGTTTCCAGCTGTCTATGTCTTGCGCCATTTTTAGATTTGAATTTCAGCTATATATATTTTTTATGCTTTACTAAATATAGCCATTAATGTCTTGCTAATTGGACATAAGTAAATTTAAAGGAAAATTGTTAAGCGAGTTAACGTCGAAGGAAGAATATAAGGGATTGATTTTACAGTTGTTATACTGCAGTAATTACTTCTGTAAAAGTGCAATTTCAGATCAGATTATTGGCTCATAAATTGCTCTAGAAGGGGATGAAACTTATCTCTTTGTTTGGTATATTTTCTCCTTGAATTTGTTGGAAAGCTTGGGGCTGGTTTGAGGTAAACGTTTTTCATCATTCCAATGTTGTTTCACACTTTATTTTACAACAGTCATAAAGGTTGAAATTCTAAGGCTAATATACGAGAAATCCTCTAGTAAGAAGGTGAAATTTAAGTTTTGCCTTAATTGCCCAAGTGCATGAAATTTCCATAGGCACTTGCTTGCCAAGCACGTTATAGTGCTTTCAGAACCTTAAATTTTCTAAATTAAGCCCTTAATTATGTACCCTATCTAGATTCTAAACAACGCTTTCTTTTGCTTTCATAGAGATTTTGGATATTGATTAAAGTACATTGTTTAGGTGTTTTGTTGAGGAGATTTCCCTCTGTCCTAACGTCTAGACAATGCATTGTGTAGAGTTAATCTCAGCATATATCTTCTAGTGAAGGGTGTATACATGGAACCTATTTTTAGCATCTTGTTCCAAAAGTGATTTGTGTGATCTCATGCCAGTTTTAATGAACTAACAGATGCTTTATCAAGATCCATACTGCATGGAGATGTAAAACTGTGTTTTCATCTCTTTTTAGGAGGACACTTCAGTTGACTTACATTTAGGTGCTTTTCTGGGAGTGATTTGCAACAGCTTTCAAAACTCATTTTCACCTTGTAAGAAAAATTGCATAACAAGGTTTTCATAATGTGTTGTTGTAGAAGCTAGCATTTTCGTTAACACAGTTGAGGGCTCCTTTAAATCATGACTTAGGTCATGAGATGTGATTTTTTTCAGCAAAAATTCTTTCAGATTGGGCACATTGGCCCCACTGGTTAGTGTAAGTTATTTTTATAAAGGTTTTGGTATTGTCGGTTTACTATTTTTGACATAACCAGAACGTTGCTTGTCACCATAGTTAAGAGTGAGTGTATAAGGATAAGCCATTAATCCTTGGGGCATAGGGAGCTATTTTGATGAACTCGTGTTCTAATTTGGAAAGTGATCAAGCTGACCTTGCATGGCAACTTTGATTCTGGGAATTTTGTTTAGTGAAGTCAAAAAATAAACTAAGCCTTAATTATCTAAGGAGGTGGAGGTCCAAGAAGAAGGCCATCCGTGCCTTCAGTTATCACTTGCTTCTTGTCTCCCTGCTAGCTGATGAACTTGGGTATTTTAGCTATCATTGAGTGTTGGAGATAGTGGAAGTCCCTTTTGTTGCTTTCTTAGCAATTTTCTTCTACTGGTGCGAGTGGACAGTAGTCCTGATGCTTGATCTCCATATCCTCGTAGACTTTTAGGGGAATGTGAAGTCAATCTGATATTTCTCAGAAATATACTTGTTGCTTCTCTGATTAATAGAAGAATGATCTTCATCCATGTCAACCAATATGAGCATATTGATGGTATCAAAAATATATTTCCTGATCGCTACCTTGGTTTAAAGATTTGAATTTGTAGGATTCTACTGTTGGTAAGATTGTTTTGCTGTGTTGGTATTCCTCTTTCCATATTCTTATGACCTTTCCAAATACCACACCATCCAATGAATGAGGTTAGATTAGAAGAGTTTCGCATATTGTCTGGAAGCTTTTTCTCATTATTTTCAGGTTTGCTAGTTTTTAAAGGAGACTTTAAAATTCAAGTATTTATTGCTGTCTCTGAAGGTTCCTCATTAAAATTGGTAGATTGAAGTCACAAAACTGCTATTATTTTTGCTGATACAGAGTATTTACTTCAGATTTGCAAGATGTGTTGAATTAAAGATATACCTGTTGCGAGATAAGATTAATTAAATATATACGTGCTACAGATCTGAGTTACCAGTTTGTTGATTTGAGGTTGATATTGTAAATCTTTATGAAAGAGACAAAAATGGCCTTTCCAATTACCACACCATTCAATGAATGAGGTTAGATTAGAAAGGTTTGTGTTAAATTATGGTATGTTCTATGCTTAGAGCAGTTTACTTATTTTTCTTCTTATTAGCCACAGATTAGCAATCACATATACATTAAGTAAAGTGCAGATAAAACATTAAATGATCAACAGAAAACCCTTTGATCAAATCTTCTTTTATCTTCAATACTTTAGCAGAGAGAAATAGTACAAAATCTGAATTCTGTAATTTTATATCAGCAGCAACAAACCCTAGATCAGCAAAGTCAAACTTGGTCAAACTAGCTGAAATTGACCTCTAAAATACTTGGTCAATTTCCAGTCAACTTGTCCTCGAACAGCCTGAAGAAACAACCCTTGAAAAACCCCAAAAGTTCAGTTAATTTGCAGATTTCTGAAGTCAACTTGCAGCCCTAAACTATGGCAGTCAACACTGGTCAAACAGAGATCAGATCACCTCGATTTTCGTGCCAAAAATTGCGGCCTGCCTAGGAGAGGCAACCACACCCAATCCGCACTTCAGGAAGGTCAACACTGGTCAAAGAGATGACCTGCTTCCCTAACGTCCTTCTTTCTGCATCTTCCTTGCCCTAGGACGTCTTCCTTTCAGCCACACGTGTGAGAGAGAGAGGCTCCTTTTATGCATAGGAGGAAGAGAGAGAAAATGAGTGAATTGCATTGTCCAGATGAGGAGAATGCTCCTTGTATTTATATGCAAACATTGAGGTTGAAAAGACATGACTATTGGGCTTCTAAGCCTACATAAGTTTGTTGGCTGACCTTGACAGTTTGTCCATAATCGAAATAAATTCATATCTCCATAAATACTTATTGGAACCGGATGATCTTTAGATCAATCCTACACCTCTTGATGAGAGGAATCTAGGAAAAATATTAGAAGCCATAAATAAGGTGATCCACATGGAGTTTGGCCCTAGTTGCCAATTTTAACAGTTTGGCATACCGTCTAAAAGATTTTTCTTTCTTTTTCAGGTTTTCTAGTTTTTAAATGAGACTTTCAAATTCAAGTATTTCTCTGAAGGTTCCTGATGATCAAAATTGGTAGATTGAAGTCACAAAACTGCAATTATTTTTGCTGATACAGAGAATATTTACTTCAGATTTCCAAGACGCGATGAATTAAAGATATACCTATTGCAAGATATGATTAATTAAAGATGCACCTGTTACAGATCTGAGTTACCAGTTTGTTGATTTGAGGTTGATATCGTAAATCTTAATGAAACAAGCAAAAATGGCCTCCTAATACTTGATTGTGCTTAATTGTAGGTAGTAGGTACATACTGTTGAAGAATGTAACTAGGTTTGGTCATCATGTAATGTACTTGTCAAAAGAATAAAGAAAAGAATTTCTATTATTATTGTTATGACTTATTAAAGCATGGATTTCATGCTTGGGTCATCATGTTTTAGGTCAAAGTCCCCATTGAGGACTTCTAACTTCTAAGATTTATTCTGAGTTAATAGAGTCATTATACAATTAAAGAGACCCTTCTTGGGCTTTGGAATCGTGTAAAAAGATTTATTATTAAGTAAAATATGATTTATGTAACCTCCACACCAAGTCGGCCTAAAGGACACCTATTCGACCTCACCTAGAGCCTATAAAAGGAAGGAGATTGAATTCATTTGGAGCATCTCATCTCAAGCAAGTTCGATATCTCTAGTGAAGCTGGAAAAGGTGCGAAGTAGGTCAAGGAAGTCAAAAGAAGTGAGAGTTGGGTCAAGGTCAAAGAGAAAAGGAAAATCAAAGTTTTGGTGGTACTCTCTCTCTCTCTTTTGTGCCCTAGTTTGGGAAATCGAAGTCTTTCAAGTAGTGTTGTTTCCAGTTGTTGCCTAATGTCGTAAGTTGTTGCATAGTCGAAGTTGTTGGGGTGGAAGTGTTGTTGCTAAAGGGTCGAAGATCTGGAAGGGCTAACTTGGTGTGGAGGGAAGGTTTGGTCTATGTCTAGGTTGAAGAGTCTCAAAGAAAACTATTGAAGGAAGAGAATTTTTTACTGGATTTTCCCCTCGACAGGGGTTTTGCCCTGGCATAGTGCCTACATCTTGTGTCTTGTGTTTTTGTGATCTTCATACACACATAAATATGGTAATCATTTGATGAAAGACAAGATAATAAATAAGTAAAAGAAACCAACACAACTAACAAGTAATTATCAAGAAAGAGGAATCAAACCCTAATCTACTTGCATTGATTTCTCAACATGGTATTAGAGCTAAGGTCAAAAAGATTCAAGCTCACTTTGTTGGATCGAAGGAAAATGATTACTCTGTCCATGATAAGAATGGGATTCAATACTACAAGAAGTTTTATCAAAAGGACCTTCCACTACTTATTCAACAAGGTCAAAAGTCAAGGGTTCTTGGCTACACTTACAGGTTCACTTAATGATGATAATGCATGGATTATTGATAGTGGAGCATCAAGGGAAGAGTAAACAACTTCACACTCTTTCAAAGGAAACATCTTATACAGTGGAATTGGGAGACAACAAAAGTTATAATATTAGAGGTCTGGGATCAACATCAATGAAGGCGGAGAATGGAGCTAAGGTGAAGGAGGAGGAAAAGACTGTTTAAGGATCTATTGAAATTAATCTAAGGAACCTCAAGAAGTTGATTAAAGAATCACATAAGGAGACCTTATAAGGAAAGAAGATTAATATATTCAATGACAATAAAGGAAGAGAACAAATTAGAAGAATCATTCGATTACAATGCTTGGAAGAAGACGATAGATCCCATCCTCAAAAAGTCTTGGATCTAGTAAAAGGAAAAGTGAAGAAGTGTACAAAGAAATCAAGAAAGAAGGGATAGGGATCAATCAAACTTTGCCAAAGAAGTTTCACCAAAGAAGAACATGATGGAAGGACCCGAAGTCAAAGACATATTTGCTAGAAACTCTTAGGGACTCTATCCCTTGCATCCCTCAAGCTTGAAAGGAGCCCTTACCAACTTCCAAAGATAAGTATCTTACTCCTTGTATTGTTTTTTATATTTGGTTTCCCTTACTTATCTAAGTTTGTTTATATTAAATACTAATCACATCTAGTCATATTTTTGTCTAGAAAAGACTTGTTGAATACTCAAGGAACATGGAAGAAGGCTTCACAAGACAAAGCATTGGAATTACAAGGTTTGTTAAGAAACAAGAGGTATGTTTTGAATTACAAGTTTTGCTCTCTCCATATTCATTCTTGATAAACAATTACTAACATCTTTTTGTCTAGCTTCCATCAATCTTAAAGATTCTTGATTGGGCGACTCATCATTAGATAAATCTACCCTCCTCATATCTTTGATTACTCTTGTGGAACCCTAAAAAGGTTCATTGTGAAAACCCTAACTTAAGGGTATGTCAATGATCATGTGTGAAATCCTAACCTACTTAGGGTTATTGTTGAAATAAAATGTCTGATGATTTGATGATTTGATGAAGTCTAACGTAACTGACTGATGCTTTGATGATGTTTTGTTTGGGGTTTTGGTATGGTTACGGAAACCATAACTTGTTAGGGTTGAATGGTGATGTCTGAAATCCCAAACCTTTGAAGTATTGATAATTTAGCGTCTGTTATGTCTTGTATCGAAACCTTAGATCATTAGGGTTTGGTAGAGTGTATAAGCAAGACCCTTATTATGTCTTAGAAATGAAATCCTTAGCATGTGTGTGTTTTTCGGATCAAACCCTAGTCTAACCTAGTATGTTATGTGTCTGACTCTATTGATATTTGTGTAGTTGGGTTTGACTAACACATGTTATGATATGCGTGTGCATGATGATGGAATCCTAGATGTATGAGTTGACCTAATTGTTGATGGTCATGAGTCCTAGGGTTTGGAACTAAGCCCTAGTCAACGTTTGATTCTCTAGGATGATAGTATTTGTAAATTCTAGGGTTTTGTAACTAAACCTTAGTAGAAGTCCAAATCTCTGATATATAATGACTGTTATAATTTGAGATTTGTGTAAGATTGTTGAAATCTGAGTTCTTGTTATGGTTGATGTTTGATTGAGAAAATCTAGGGTTTGCAACAAACCCTAGTGGAAGCTAGTCATGTTGTTGACTGAGTTGTGATTGGTTTCGATTGCTAAATCTCATGTATGAAATCTAGGGTTTGTATGAAATCCTAGTGGGAAGTCTAACATATGAATTCTGAAAGTTGTTAGATACTTTGTAGATCTATATTTGTTTGAATTGTTTCTAGGGTTTGCTATATGTTGTAGTATGGTATGTCATACCTTTGGAAGAAATATTGAAACCCTAGATGTAATGAAAATTGTTATGATAAATTAGTCTAGGGTTTATGATAAAGTCCCTAGCAAGATGTTGAAGAGTATGTGTCTCTTGTTTGTGAGTTTGGGCATCTGATATATATAAAGTTGAATGCTTCCATGATTTTGCTATGGTTAACTTCAAGCTTCTATAGATTTGGTTGTACTTGCTATCTAAGTTTTGGTTGTACTTGCTATCTAAGTTGTGCAGGTACGTGATCTTCAAGATAATGAAGATGTTCGTAAAGAAAAGTTGATGTGATAAGCATGATGTGAATGGTGATGGTAATGATAACTCCGATGAGAAAGATGGAAGCCACGAAAGATTCTTCAATGTTGTAAAGAAGTAGAACTCACTAAGTTAAGAAGGAACCTGGATGAAATCTCCCTAAGTTAAGAGGGAGCTTGAAAGAAATCTCCCTATATTGAGGAGCATGGATGAAAGAAATCTCCTTATAATAAGAGGATGGTTGAGAATATTCCTTGCGCAGGAAGGATTAGATCCTCTCTGATTAAGAGGGAGTGACAGATATGGTTCTCTACTTCATGTGTCATGCACCAGACCAGGACTAATAGTCATAAGTTTTAGTGAAAGCCATTAATGAGAGAAGAAAATTGGAGAATATATTTTGAAAGGTTGCTAAGATAAGAAAAGTCGGATCGATTTATGAAATATGTTGTTGCATGAGAAGTAGGAAAAGAACTTGCATGGTTGAGGAATCTTCTGTCAAGATTCATCGGGAAAACTCTAAGTCTTACGATGGAAAGTTGAGAAGCAACATCAAGTTTTCTAGAAGACCTTGGAGGTTTGTATTTGATTATGTACATTTGAAAGTGTATTACTGATTGGGGTTGTGTTTGTACAGGTAAATCTCTCGAAGTTTTGATAGCATGCTGGTTACCGATCAGTCTGATCAGGAGAGATTTGTTGAGGCTTTGCAAGTGAGCCATTGCCAGGGAGGACATCTGGCTGACACTTTGTGTTGATGTCTAGGTCCCAAAGTAGGGAGTTGTTGAGGCTTTGCAAGTGAGCCATTGCCCGGGAGGACATCTGGCCGACACTTTGTGTTGATGTCTAGGTCCCAAAGTAGGGAGGGTGGCGTTCGTCGTAGAGCTGTGACCTTGGATACGCACCTAGGTCCCTAGGTTGGTGGTTAGAAAGTAAGCCTGATGGTACCTAGAGAGGCTGAAAGCTTGAGTTTAACTTAGTCCCACTTGGATAGATTACCCTGGTCAGGAATCTAGTATGTGGCATTGCAGTGCCTAAATTGTTGAGAGACCAATGGATAGATTGCCCTAGTCAGGAATCTAGTCCATGGCATTACAGTGCCTAAACTCTTCATTTTTCATATAGTTTGAGATCTTCCATTATATTTGTATATTATGAATACCTCCCTAGTTAAGAGGGAGTGTTGAAGAATGTAACTAGGTTCGATCTTCATTAATGTATTTGTCAAAAGAATAAAGAAAATAATAATAATTATTATTATTATTATGACTAAACTATTCATTGTTCATATAGTTTGAGATCTTCCATTATTTTTGTATATTATGAATACCTCCCTAGTTAAGAGGGAGTGTTGAAGAATGTAAGTAGGTTCGATCTTCAATAATGTATTTGAGTCATCATGTAATGTACTTGTCAAAAGAATAAAGAAAATAATAATAATAATAATAATAATTATTATTATTATTATTATTATTATGACTTAATAAAGCATGGGTTTCATGCTTGGGCCATCATGCTTTAGGTCAAAGTCCCCATTGAGGAGTTCTAGGACTTATTCTGAGTTAATAGAGTCATTTTACAATTAAAGAGACCCTTCTTGGACTTTGGAATCATGTAAAATGATTTATTATTGAGTAAAATTTGATTTATGTAATCTCCACACCAAGTCTGCCTAATGGAGATCAAGTCGGCCTAAAGGACACCTATTCGACCTCACCTGGAGCCTATAAAAGGAAGGAGATCGAATTCATTTGGAGCATCTCATCTCAAGCAAGTTCGATATCTCTAGTGAAGCTGGAAAAAGTGTGAGGTAGGTCAAGGAAGTCAAAAGAAGTGTGAGTTAGGTCAAGGTCAAAGAGAAAAGGAAAATTGAAGTTTTGGTGGTACTCTCTCTCTTTCGTGCCCTAGTTTGGGAGATCGAAGTCTTTCAAGTGTAGTTGTTCCCAGTTGCTGCATAGTCGAAGTTGTTGGGGAAGAAGTGTTGCAAAATGGTTGAATATCTGGATGGGCAGACTTGGTGTGGAGGGAAGGTTTGGTCTATGTCTAGGTTGAAGAGTCTCAAAGGAACTACTGAAGGAAGAGAATTTTTGACTGGGTTTTCCCCTCAAGAGGGGTTTTGCTTGGCATAGTGCCTACATCTTGTGTCTTGTGTTTTTGTGATCTTCATACACACGTAATATGGTAATTTCTTGATGAAAGATAAGATAATAAAGAATTAAAAGAAGCCAACATAACTCACAAGTAATTATCAAGAAAGAGGAATCAAACCCTAATTTACTTGCATTGATTTCTCAACACATACAAATTCAAAAACTAATCTAATTTAAACAATTCCAAAAGTGTCATAAACTACTGACAATGCATTAAAACTTTTAATAGTACAATACTACTAGCAATGCAATGTATTAAAACTTTTAAGCCTAAGGTTACTTTGTCAGCGTCAAAGAAGAGCACTGGAAATTTTTCAATCTGTGTAAACCTTTTCTCTGGACAATTACCCTTGTATTTGAGTTTATACATTTAGGTTTGAAGTAAATCAAAATTTTTGCCTCCAAGTTTGGCTAAGAAAAGAAAACTTCTTGTGACACTTCACATGAAATGAAGTGACACTTCACATGAAAGGAAATAAAAAGATGTAAAGTAATATTTTAAAATAGTCTAGTCAAAGTATTTCAAGTCCAGGCCCAAACCAATCATTCTTCCCTTCTAAAAATCTGATGAACTATAAAAATGTTAACTTTTGTCCACTTAAAGATTTATAAGTCAGGTTGTCTTAAAACCCCAAAGTGCCATAACTTAAGTAAGATGTGCCTAATTAAAACCCCAAAGTGCCATAACTTAAGTATGGCGTGCCTAATTAGATGATGAGATATTATGGCATAACTCAACACTATTTAAAAATAGAAACAAATGAATATAGTCACCTGAGTGACTAGTACTCCTACTTCACGTGAAATGAAATAAAAAGAGGTAAAGTAATACTATAAGACACTTCGGTCAAAGTATTTCCAGTCTGGGACCTAACTAATCAATCTCCCTTCCTAGAAATCTAATAAAACTATACAAAGATTGAATTGAATTTGTCTACTTAAAAATTTATAGTTGTGCCTTAAACCCAAATTGTCATCCTTTAACTAACATGTGCTTTGTTAGCTGATAAGATACTATGGTATAATATACACTGGAGCGAGAAACGCAAAAGATGAGTATGAATTCCAGTTGCAAAAAATGCCCGGGAGTATCTAATTAACCCTGTTAAAAAAGCAACTATCTAAATAATTCTTTAAACATTTATTGTCTATGTTTAAATATCAAAGAGGCAGACTACCGACCTTTTTCAGTGCCCTGGGAAGACTCGTAGTGAAAACCGCTAAGACATCAACCCTTGCAGTATAGTTTTGACCATCATCGAACAAGGCGATGTCATTGCTTCGGCAAACGAAATCACTGAAAAGAAACAAAGATTTATGCACCATGTACCTTCAGTCCTCCCCAAACCTTCTATGTAACTTACTATGAAATGAAGAGGAATGAAACTTATTTACCTGGAGGTTGGCTGAGCGATGACTCCAGGATCGTTAGCTTGGTTCTCAGAGCTTTGATAGCATACCATACCAAAAGCTGCAAAGATGTGATTCTGGGGTTCCAAATATTGGAAAAACTCAATGTGTGACTGTGGGGTTTCAAATATTGGAAAAACTCAAAAAAATGGAACAAATGCAAAAACAATCCAGAAACCCCATCCCATCCCATCCCATCCCGGAGAAACATTTAGAAAACAAGATTGGTAGAAATAAAGATAAAGATAGAATTTAAAATTGAAGAGCAGAAACGCACATGAATTAAATAGAAACACATCGTAACAGGCAGATGTGCAAAAGGAAAAACAAAATATGAGGTCTAGAGAAGAAAAGGGAAAGGAAAACTGTTTTGAAAAATGAAATTGAATGCATTCAAATCCAAAAAGAGCATGGGAGCGATATGAATTCAGAAAACCACCTCCTCTGTCACGGGATTCAGAAATGAAGAATGTATGCTGTGATGAGAGGAAGGGTTTAAATAGAGGGGCGAGGAAGCAAAAGCAAAAGCCGGTATCCACTTGTCCAACGGCTACCTACAAAAGCAAAAAGCCTGCCCCACAACGCCTTCATTCCTGGCTTTTGCTGTAACAAACAGGGAGAGACAGAGAGTAGAATGAAAGTAGTAGTGACGTTTAACGGTGTTAGCAAATATCGCTTGCCATCCGGGCCCTCCAATTAGTTTTCGCCAGTGATTTTACTTGGTCTGCTCAACTTGATGTCTGCCCAGAGTCAATCTCTGTCCTACTCACTTATCCATGACAGAACTTAATTTACTACGTTAATCCTGTTAATATACTAACCCATTCTGTTTTGTTGAGCCTCCTTGCATTTGTTCGTTTTACGCACACTCCCTACCTAAATCAATACCTACGGTTAAATTTGGGCTCCACTTGCAGGGGATTGTTTGGTTTGTGAAAAATGAAGGTGAATACGATCATAATTAATAAATTTTTGCAAATTTTTAGTGAAAAATGTTTGTGAATATATATAGTTTTGTTGAATTTGCAAAATGTTGACAAGTTATGTGGTTTTATTATTGTACTACGATTTATTGTCCGGAGACATGTAGCTCTCCTGTTACTAGAAGTTCCTATTTGTCTCATAGTTCAATTCGTGGTGACATGGGTTGCACAGGGTATTTCATCACATATTGCAAATGCAAATGGCAACACATTTAAAAAAACAAAACAATGTCAAGTGGGTCTTAGGTTAACAATTAAACAACTTATTATGAATTTTGAACCATCAATGACATGAAATATTACAATAAGATCTAAAACACATTAGAGTCCAGAACTTGATTGCTTCTCAAATAACTTCCTCAACCCATGGTTGTTCATTTCTATATCCTAGCCTTCTAGACTCAAAATTTGTGTTCAACATATGTAGGCTTTTCTCATGTACATATTCAGCAATATGTACATGTTTGTTCACAACAACCTACCTATTCAAAGGAAGTCATTTGTTAAGTATATTTGCCAAAAGAACTTTGGAGTCTTTGAATCTGTCTCTTTTCTTTTGCTTCTTCTTGACCTATCTTCTCAGTTTGGGATTCTCTTGAACCCCTTTATAACTTTTATCTAAGGAGTTGCCTCTTTTAGGTACTCATCTTGCTTTTATTATTTATGTATTCTAGTCGCATTGACCTACTTTGGTCATGGATGGGAAAATTTTTTTTTTTCTTCCAACAACTAAGTTGAAGAAGACATCTAGGCTTGGCAGCTAAGTTACTATCTTGAATATTGTGTATGAGTTGAGGATTGGGCTTTGTATTACATGTTATCTAGTTTGTATCAACGTTTTGAAAAGGACAGACACACATGGGCTTGCTTGCAACACACTTTTGACCATGTGATCATGGCTTATATTTGTAGTTTATCTTAGTTGAATAGGAAATGTAGATTTAGTCCAAATATGTATTGTTATGTTCCTTATGCATATGGAAATTATCAACAACAGGTAAATTAGTCTGGAGCATTGCCACTTGGCAAAAGGGAAGTTATAGGTGTCCTTTATTCACTATGCAAACTACAATGGAGTTTGTCTTTGTAAGCTAGTGTATGTCTTTGTTTTGGTAGTTCAAAACTCTTACAATATCTACTACTAGTGACTAGGAGTAGTAACAACCACAATAATATAATAGAATTTGTTCAAAATTTTATTTTACTTATCTATTAAAAATTGTTAAATTGTGTAACTAGGGCCAAATTTCACTTTGGACAACTCATTTGATGGAGATAGTTATTTCACTGAATGCCTCTTTTTGAGAGGACCAAAATTGAACTAAGGATCACTCAAATTGGACAAAGAGAAATATGTTTTTGAAGTGACGCCCACACATGAAAATTGTCAAGATTGGACTCACCATTATGTAAGTTCATGAAGCCTAACAATCATGTCTTTTGAGCCACTTCAACTCATATAAATAAGTGTGACCTCAAACCTCATTCGACACATTTAAGTGCATCATTACATAACAAATTCTCATCTGAAGTTGGTCGCACCCCTAGGAGACCAAGCAAGGAGGACAAAGAGCATGTTTCTATTTGTCTGAGCCACAAATCAGGGCATATCCTAGCGAAGGTAGAAGAGGGTAGTTAGAGCACTTCTGGGTGACTGTTTGGAGGTCGAAATGATCAGATGCAGGGACCAAGTTTGATGGAGTAATTTTGGGTCATCTTGTAGAAGGTTTGGGTGGCAGCGTCTTTGTTTAAGCAAGTTGCAAGCTCCTTGTAGCACTACCGAGGGGTCGAGCTCAGTGTAGACAATCAAAAGAGGGTCGTGTGATCCAGGTGGATATTGGTGGCCACCTGCCAAATCCACTTGGACGCCCACCACTGTTTCTTTCAGCTTTTCAGTTTCCTTAATTATAGCCCAGTTTACCATTTTTAGCAGTTTTTCGGGTCCTGAACTTCTGGAGCCATTTTGAGGCCCTAAACGGCGTTTTTTTGGGAAAACTGGGAGCAACATTGGTCCATGGACCGATGTTTCTCTTCCCAAAGTTTTAGTTCTCATATAGTCCTTCTAAAGAGATATTGTGCACATCAAACGGAGATCGTATGCCAAAGTTACGACCCCGGGAAGTTGATGTACCAATTTACCCAAACAGGGCCCATAGTTTGGCGTTTCATCTTCTAGGGTTAGGTTTTGGAATGTTAAGGGTTTTCCATTGTTTCTCAACAATAAATAGGCCTTTGATCCTCATTGTAACACAATTCAGAAGCATGTAGCCGCCACATCTCTTCTTAGAGATAAGCTGCCGTTGCCCTAGATGGTTTATTTCCAACTCTATTTGTAAGCATATTTCAGTATTTTACATTAATGAAATGAAATATTATTTCTGTTGCATCTCTATGTTTATGGTTATCTCTTTAATTTGTTGCATTCCTATTTAAATCCGGATCATCGTGACCTCTATCTTGGAGGGTAGAAGGGTTAGACTTGTGCTAGAGAGGGAGCCGCAATTGTTGGTGCTTAACAGTGGAGCCCTAACTAGGCAACAAGCTAATGAGTTTTTCGAGAGTAATTACACAATGAATAAATAAATGTTAATTTCTTTTGAAAGAGATTAATGTCATAATCATTTCATGTCTTCTGTCATGAACATTATGGACATGTGAGGTTGGGCTCTGCATCGATAATCTGCTTCCCTTTGTCATTCCCCTTGTCAGGTTTTGATTCAAAGTCGGAACATGCATCTGATTCTGAAGCCTTTAGCTCAGCCACTAGTGATTGCTTGCCCCGACACTCACTTGTATTGTGAGTGGAGCTCTTATGGAACTCACACCACTTTCCTGTGTCCTTCAACTTCGCGATGTTGTTATTTGCTTGCGGCTTTGGCGGGTTGTCCTCGGCCACCCCGCCTTGGCTTTCTCCTTTATTATGTGGTTTGGGGGCACCTTTCCCTTGCTTTGGATTCATATATCCAAAGTCTCCTTTCTTCTGTTTAAACTTATGCTTGATCTTGACAGTGTATCGATACGTCATGTCGAGCAAGGAGATGTCCTGGAACTCCCTCTCGTCCTGGATGTACCTGCGTAGGAAGTCACGGTATTTGAGTACCAAATGATGCTTAGCATCCTTGATACCCAACTTTGTGTGAAAGGTATGAAAAATATTGGTAAACTCCAACACGTCTTGGTCCCTTCCCTGCCGCAGCGTGGTCCACTTTATGTATTTATCCTCATAGCTTCCGACAGGGTAGTACTGCTCCTTGATGGCATCCCAGAATGAATTTCAAGTGGGTACCGCTGAAAACAGTGAGGTCATACTTTCATCCTTCTGCTCGAAGTAGGTTTCCCAGAAGTCCTTGACATGGGGGATGGCTTTGAGAAGAGCGAAAGTAATATTTTCCCGTCCAGAAAAAATCATGAACAGAAGAATACCCTTCTAGCATATTTAATCATTTATCTACAATGTCTGCATCTACCTGACCCTCAAATGTGGGAATTTCAAAGTTAACTTGTACCTTAAAGGGTGTGGTGCTTCCAGAGTAGCTGCTGGAAGTAGATGTGTCGCCCCTGGGTAGCCGCTGAAGGATCTGGGCAAAGTTGTCCATCATCACGTTCCTTTATCGCTCGAGGGCCTCTTCAAGCATGATTTTGTTAGGATCTTCTACCCCCTCGTCTTTTTTTTCATCCACCATGGGAGGCCGTCAGGATTTGCGAGGCTAGTCTTGTGAAGGTTCGACCAGTTTAAGCCCTAACTCTTTATATCCTGACCTCGTTGGGGACATGCAAAGAAAAATAGAGAAAGAGCAAACTGCTCTGATACCACTAATCCAGATTTAAACAGGAATGCAACAAATTACAGATTTAACCATAAATATAGAGATGCAGTAGAAATAATACTTCATTTCATTAATGTAAAATACTGAAATATGCCTAGTGACAGAAATGGAAATAAACTAGCTCGGGCGATGGTAGCTTATGCCTGAGCAGAGATGTGGCAACTACATGCCTCTGAACCATGTTACAATGAGGCTCAAGGGCCTTTTTATTATTGAACAATAAAAGCAAACCCTAAACAACCAAAACCCTAACCCGAGGAGATGTAACACCAAGAGTTTATGGGCCCCATTGGGGTTAGTTGGACAACCAACTTCCCAGGGTCGCGTCTTGGTCATATTATATCCATTTGACGCGCACGATACCCCATTATAAAGATCTCTCTGAGGACTACGATGGAAAAACATATTTATTAAAAAATCGATGGCGATATATTGTCAAAAAACATCGTTTAGGGCCTCAAAACGGCTCCGGAAATTTAGGACATGAAAAAAACTGCTAAAAATAGTAAATTATGCTACAATTAAGGAAACTAAAAAACTGAAAGAAACAATGGTGAGGGTCCAAGTGGAATTGGCAGGTGGCCACCAATATCCAGATGGATCAGTTGTGATATGTTGGTTGAATAAGACTGGCATCATGCAACACAGTCATTATTTTTGACAGAAACACCACACAGAGGTTGAGCAAGTCCCTTGATCGATCAAAGATGCCTCCCAAGGACATCAAATGCCCATCAGAGATGTTTAAAGTTGTTTTATTCAACTCCCCACAAGTCCCATTCCAACTTGAATTTTCTACGTGTATGACAAACTTGCATTCTTAGGAAGGAAACAAATAGAGTTTATTCAGATCAATCTAAGAATTAAAATGGAAATCTATGTTTCAATTAATCAAAGAGAGAATTAGATGGGCATATAATCTCTAACGTATCTCTGAAAATTCTCATATAATCTGTGTATACCTAAATTAGTGTTCTTCCCTTGAGTAGAGGTAGGGTGTCGAACCCTAATGAGATATACTCTTTGTTTCTCCTTCTAGACTTATCGGTGTATACCAAATCTGCATTTCTCTGGACTTCTTCCAAAGCCCAATGAGGTAAGAGAATGCTACATCCACAACATTACAAACATAGCAGTATAAGTAAAAGCACAATGACGGCCTTATCATCCAGAATTGCATATAAAACAGAGAGCATAGCTACTTATATGCATTTAACAACAAAATTGATAATAGAGAGATACTTATATGCATTTAACAAAATTAAACTAACAAAAGAAGACACACATAAACAAAGAGACTATACATAATTTGACCATATCAAATGAACATTAACAAAAGAAGATGGAGAAGGTTGAAACAAAGATACTATACAAGATTTTACCAGAAAAGAGGAGGATGGGGATCATGATATGGATGTGGGAGGATTTAATTTTGTGCCAATCAGGGGCAAGGCATGTGAAGTAGTTTGCAGTAGTCACAGGAGGCAGTACCAAGACAAGACAGAGGTAATTGTTATTTGCCATTGTACTGCCAAGGCAAGACAGGGGTAGCGTCTGTTTGCCATTGCACTACCCAGTTCAAAGCTTGAAAAGGGTTGGTCGAACAATCCTCATATTGCAAAATTGATCCCAAATCAAATTACTTCTTGTTGATCATGTATATTTGAATCTATAACTAAAAAAACAAAACAAAAAATAGAGACTCGATGCATAGAAATTCACCTAATCTACCTGCAATCCAAGCTAATGGAAAATATTGTATTCCAAGCTAAACAAATCAATCTTTCTAGTTGTCATTAGATTTATTTCGTTTGATTTGATAGTTCAAGGGTCGGGTATATATGTAAAATCAACCACTAAAAGACATCACGTCCTCTATATGACTGTGTCAAATTATTTATTCCTTCTTTCTGGTTTCCATTAGATTTCTTTCATTTGATTTGAGAGTTCAAGAGTCGGGTATATACGTAAAATGTGCTTCTCCTCCATTTTCATCCAACTGGAACACCCACAAGGAGATGATTCTAACTTTCCATCTCCAAGAGTTTAGTGTCATTTTCAGCTAATACCTAAAGCGTTTCTAGAGAAAAAAATACTGACATATTATTCCTTTCAATTTATGAAACAAAAATTCACCCTTGTTATTGTGAAGATTTTCGAGACTTTCCAAACATTCAATAAACATCCAGGATGGACTCCAAACAAGGCATTATTCATATGACAGAGTCCCTATACCAAAAAGTATGTTAATCGATGTTACCTTTATTTGCAATGTCAGAGGCTTTATTAATGACCAAAAATCTACCCTAAATTCATAGGGTTTCGATCTCATGACTTACTACTTGCAAATGAAGAAAATCCTATTAGGATGGATTGTAGATGACTTTTTGAAATCACCTAGGCTAGAGGAGTAGGAATATAGTTAATTGGAAGGTTAGTGGCCGATTGAGGGAGCTTGCTATCAAAAAGGCCATAATGATGGAACAAGAATTGGGGACAATGGGGAGAAGGAAAGGGAATGTGATTGTTGATGGTTCCACTATGTTATGGATTGATAATGGTATTTGGAGAGGTTCATGACATGAGTTTTCCATTATTATTGATAAGATCCCAATGAGACTTTTCAGATATTCAAGAAAGAGTTGGGCCAAAAAATTTCCATGTCAATTTCAAAATAGAAATATTAAACTCGAGTTTAAAGAAAATTAGCATTTGAAAGTATTAAACTTATTTTTGACATGATGTCACCTACTAAAGATTCTTTACTTGGCATGTTAGAGGCTTTCTTTTATGTCAAAAGAATTACGCTCAAATCATTGGGATTTGACTTAGTGACTTTTCAATAGAAAATAAAGAAAATTCCATTGGAATGGATTGGAGAGGGCTCTATGAAATGATCTAGCCAAGGGGAGAAAGGATATATTCTAGATGCTTGAGTGACTAGTCAAGGGAGCCTGTTAGCAAACAACGATCAACTTATGACCCAAAATTGGGGATGATGTAGAGAGGAAAATGGAAAGAAACCATAGAGGGTTTCATGGTGGTATCAAACAAGAAGGATTTTTTGGAAGGCTCGTGAGGGGAATTTAAAGGGAATGGGAACAATAATTTAAAGAGAGAGAGAGAGAGAGAGAGAGAGAGAGAGAGAGGGAGAGAGAGAGAGAGAGAAATTGAGAAAAGGTTCAATTTATGAGAAGTTGATAAGGAGAATTGAATGGGAAAGAAAAATTAAAGGGAGGGAGATAGAAGGAGCAAAGGTTCTACTAATGAGGACAATGAAAGAGAAAGGGATGATCCTTCTTCACAAGGCGGGGGACAACTAGACCTTTCCATTCATAATAGAACTACACTTGGCGATCTTACTTTCAATTCCAAACCTATCACTACCAACCTGACAATATTCCAGAGAAAATATTAATGCCACAAAGAGTATTATGCTATTGTTTGCAATCACATTATTAAGGTAATCTTCTTCCTCTCTCTTATACGTTGTTATGTTTAATTAGATAGTGGACTTTTTCTTCAATGCAGTTCTCCCGAAAGTTCTCCTTTTGTTTGCTTGTCCTTTTTTCCTAAGTTTGTCTTTCTGGTGTTTATCTTTTCTAATTCAAGTTCCCATGACTATTACATAACCACAAAAACATACTAGTGTTATTTATTTCATTAATTTATTCAACTGTTAGCATCTCAATTTGTCATTTTAGAGAGGTTTTAGGCTGCGATTATATATCAATTTACTAAAAAACCAACTTTATGTATTGAACTTATAAAGTTGCACATTGCATGCTCTTGTAGATAAAATCAAACCAAAATAGAACATTTGAAAATATTCTATTTTGAATTATTGCTTGCAATGTGTTTGGAAAAATGATTTGTTCTTAAAAAAATACTTTGATATGTAGTTTAGTAATGGAGCTTTTCATCTATAGTTCTCCATATTTATTGAACTCGAGAGGAGAACAATGTTGACCTATTACGAGGTGAATGATAGGGAAAAGGCAAGGCATGATTTCCATATCAAGCAAAGTTAATTCCAAGTTGATGATCTTGTGTTGATGTATGACAACAAATTTCCGAAACACACTAGGACATTTCAGATGCATTGGATGGGATTCTATATTATCAAATATCACAGATGCAATGACAATACAATTGGAGAAACTAAATGAGGATCCCATAAATGAACTTGTCAATGGGATCTTATTGAAATTATATAGAGACAACTGCCCCACTTTCCAGAATTGATCTATTTGTAGGGGAAAATTTCCTTTGTTTTTTTAACCTTATTAGTGTTTGTAGGTAGTTGTTGTGAAGCAAAGAACCCAAAGAATGTTGTGCCTGTAGGAACAACGTGGCAGGCTTAGTAGAGTAGATATTTCTTGTTGTAGTGAAGGACTAGTGCACTACACACCAACAACATTGCATAGTCGGGTGAACACGCAGCCAAGGAAAGTGTGCAGTACCAGTGATAGCCTAAAAAGTGGACTACAACTAGTGGTCAATGATGGAAACTAAAACTATGAAATTGTAGAAAAATGCATTGGAAAAACCGTGTGCCACCCATGTGGATGGGACACCATGGAAATTTATGTAAAAAAATTAAATTATATTAAATTAAAATATGTCCTAGATTGGCATTTATGTCAAAAAGGTTATTGACATGACTTCCACCATGGTTAGAATAACAAATGATGTTCCTACCTTGTGAAGTTATTATAAGATATTACCAAGATTACTAAGAGTTATTGCAATTGAAAATGAGCACAACACATGCAAGTTACTAGTACTTCATCCAATTCTTTTCTCATTGTCTCGTATTTGTAAGAATAGAGCCAAGGTATGAAGCACAAAACAAAGAGAATTTCTAAGATCAAAGTGTTGTTACAGAGGAATTTTTCAATTGTTAGATACATATGCCATGGCTACATCATTAGTTCCTAAGAAATCAAGGACAAAGGGTGCTAGTGGTGTGCCACCTCCACAACTTGTTGCAAAACCAAAAAACTTAGTTGTTGAAAGAGCCAAAGTATAAATTGTTAACGAAACCAATTATTTAAGGGATTATCAAAGAATGTAACATGCTCAACATGATTGAAAAGCGAAAATATAATGACCACGATGTTGCATACCCCAACAAGTTTCCCCAATTTTCCTAATACAAGTACATGACTATCATAGTGCAACCAAGACTTCAACAAGCATGTGAACCTCAACAATGGCCTAAGGGACTTGATAAATCAGGTATTTTAAATTTGATGGATATCTCCCACTTTGGTCTTAGTAACGAAGTAAATATTTGTGTTAAATTACTCTTGAGGTGTGTACAAAACACAGTTATGTGGCTGAATGAGCCCATAGAAATTGATTCATAGCTCATATCTAGGATTGATTAGTTATCCATGGTAGGAGAGGATCCATAACCTCTCTTTGACAAAAGGAATGAAAAGGATGTTGCCAAGGAGGTGATAGAAAAATACGACGTAGTTTGTGAATAGAAGGGGATATTAATCTCCTTTATAAGTGATGAGTAAGTGCATTTTTCCACGAACTAATGTCTTGTCAGTTGCTTAGGAATTGCGAAAAGGAACAATTCTTTGTAGGATTAATGGCTACCATAACTAAATGTGTCGCAAGTATTTAGATGAAATAGGCCACCTTTCTACTAAATCAATTTATGTAATATTGTTTATAGGCATAGGATATGAATGCAAAGTTCCACTATGCATGGCTACTGATCATGATTGCTTTGAAAAATGGGAAGTCTCTCAAGATACCAAATTTCCAATACTGAACAAACCGAAATTCATTGCATCGTGGTTTGGATCACCCTAGTATACTTATGATCAAACGAGCTAAAAGAATACAGGTATGAAATTTTATATATGGAAATAAATCATTAATCATGTTATTATGAAAGTACCACACATTTTGGTTTATGTCATTGAAACCTATAAGGAAATCACAACGTCCCATGCAACTTGATGGGCCTCCAAATTAGACATAAATTAAGGCCCATCTGATCATCCTTCAGCACATTAAAACTCTCTTTTTGCATTAGATAATGCATATTAACTTTAATATGTTCATTAGGAAGGTTTATGGATAATTGTATATTTGTGCCTAATATTATTTATTTTTGTGGAATATTATGAGAATATTGGGCAGATTGTGGAGATTTGGAGGAGGAGATAATCTAGCGACCTACTCCCTACTACAGGATGTTCAATAATAAATAATAAATCAAAGAGATATTATGGAATTATGACATATGTTGTGGAGCTCCAATGATTGAGAAAATCTAGGAATGTGTTCCCTGTCATTTAATGCAGATTCCTAGTATTGGGAACCAGATCCACTAATCAAGGGATTTTGGTGGGGAAAGCTTCCTCCTTTCATTGAGAATGATTCCTAATAATTTTTTGTAAGTACCGAGTCGAATTTTCCTATAGGGGTTGATTTTTATTAGTCTTCTCGTGGATAGAACTCGTACCTTTTGCAGCTCCATTGTCATTTCTTGCAGGGATGTAATTGTATTGATGGAAATAATGAAGATTAGTAACAAGTTCAGCTTCTAAATCTTGGTCTCCTCCATAAGACTCTAATTTTTCTTGGGCTTAGCCATCCCAAGAGCCTCAAAGCCCTTTGGTATCATTTACGTTTCTTCTTTTCACTTCTTATTAACATGCATCTCTTGTTCTTGTTTTCTATCTCTATATTTAGTATTAATGATTTCATGTTGTAGGATTGGGTTAAATGGTTGAAGTAAGTTATTTTGCAGGATCAGAAGCATCATTTCATCATTGGAACAACTTTGGAAGGTTATATTAATCATTGAGCTACATGGATTAGTTGGTTTATTCCCAAATTTAGATTTCTGGAAGTCCCTTGTGGCAAATGACAATAAATTTCTGCTATTTTTTAGAGCATGCTAACGAGCTTCAATCAAGTTGATTCCACTTGCATTAGATCACAAAAACATTCTACTTAATAGCAAAATTTATCCCATTGCATTTGCACTTTATTAGGTTATGCATTTGATAGATTTACTAGTTCACTAGTTCTCAAATTTCTAGATTTTAGACTAGTAATTTTATGTTATTTTTTAGCATGGGTTAAGAGAGGTCTTTTTGAGTGATTCCACTTGGAATGGAGACCTAAGACATCCTATTTAATAAAAAAAACTTGTCCCATCCAATGTGTTGAGGCATCAATGCCTCTTAGCGATTCTCAGATAAGTATGAGACCCCTAGGCTCAGTTTTGCTGTTAAGACATGTAGCTTTCATATTTGTGACATGTTTGACAAAATGCGTGTCATGTCTAGTCAAGGTCCAGTCTAGGCATTGTTTATGTTTTTGCAAATGCATTTTTGTTCTGTTGTGAAATTTCATTTCTAAAGGTGTCATTGAGTTTTAGGTAGTGACCTGGGATTTGGGCCTAAAAAAGTGGCACAAATCCCAGAGTCACAGGCACAACACTGGGAGGAAAGTCCCTAGAAGCTCCCTTGCCCTTGATGTGGGAGTTTATGGAGCCTCCTAGATGCACCCTGGTCCATATCAAGCGAGCGTCTAGGGTTTTGACGCACTAAAACTTTAGTTGGATTCAAGGGCTGGTTACCTGAGCGGTTGGGATGACTCCTGAGAATTTTGTTGTTGAGGTGGAAGGTTTGTGTGATGTGTTTCGTTGGTTCCACTTCTTTAACTAACACACAGGGAGTCGAATCATATCATAGTAACTTCTCATCACATGTTTACCCCAATTGGTCAATTAATTGGGTAGATGTGGGAGGAGGGTGGTTACAGAGTGGTATCAGAGCAGGTTTTGTTCTATTTAGGTGGTGTCTAGTTTTTGTTCTCCTTGTATGATATCTGGTACCATAGATTGGTAACAAAGCAGGTTCCATTCTCTTTGAGGGATGTATGAGAGCATGGTTCACCCCTCAGACTGGATGGGCAGTGTGTTGGTCATGCATTCATGTCAGTTTCATACAGGTTCTGGATGCGTGTAGTCCATGTGCTTGTTGCATTTTCATGGTGTTGATCATGGTTGTAGTGGTGTAGCCATGTGAAGGTTTATGGTGTTTTTGTGGGACGTGTCATCTCGAGTGTATGGTTGTATACGCATTTGTTATGCATGTCAGTGTATATATGTTTTTATGCATGCATTTTCATTGTAAAGTTTGTTGTGCATAAGGTCATTGTATGCAACTAGGTCATCAAGATTATATTGGTATGTTATGATTCTAATGTGTTGGCTGAGATAGAGTAGGAGATGCAGATCATTAAAGTGAAGTTGCAACAATAGACTTCGAGGTAAGAGCAAATCATCATACAAGTTTGTATGGTGGGCATGCAAGAATGTTGGTTAATGTTTGTTAAAAGCGTTACGATTACTAATATGCTTGTCATTCTATTATTATTATAATTACATGTATGATAGATGCTACTTGATAGTGTGATCATAGGCACATGTGTTAGGTAGTCATGCATGGTAGTAACTTGTTGTTGTTTTATGGTAGTTAACTTGATTATTATGTTATATGTTGTTGATGAGCATGTTATATGTTAACTTGTCGTAGTTATATGTTAGTTAATGATTAGGGTTATTGCATTAAGATCTTGATGTTATATGTATCATGCTAAATTGGATTGGCCTATGCATATGGTTAGGGTTATGACATCAAGGTATGAGTTTGACTATGTCATTTATTTCATGTTTGATCGTTTGATTATGTCATCTAGTTGATTTATTTAACATGGTATTCTTGCGAGTTGGTTGAATGTTTGATGAATTGCATAATATGACTATGTGTGTGTAAGATTGCTCGAAGGGATGATCTTGCTTTAAGATGGTTTTACTCGCACATATGTTTGAGATAATTGATATGTACTTGAGTGTAAGTAGGTGGCAGTTGTAGCATTATGTCTAATGAATACGAGTTGACTATGGATTATGACATGATTGTTAGTCTTGGTAAAGGTTGATTTCAAATTAGTAGATATGTTGTATTGATCTTTGGAACATGTGGCTGACATGTGTGTTGATAAGGCAGCGTGATTGGCACAAAAAGGTAAGATAATTGGTATATTGTTACATTTATTTATGCACTGACAATTATGTGTTATGGCAGTATGATAAAAATAATTGCATGGAAAAGAATTGTCATGGAATCTTGAAGAAGGCTCAGGTTGAGCTTTCCCTTGGAAGCACTAGGAACCCATGGGGATTGAGTCATGGCATATGTTGAGAGTCTTATGCTTTCAGTACCTTGTGTAACAGCCCTGGTGAAAATTCCATGTAATAAATGTTAAAAACAAAAACCACAAATGATTGGGACACTTATTCCAAGCTGAATGTTGGGCAAGACATCATAGGGGGTGTTCATTTGGTTGTTTATGGCTAAGGAAATAGAAAAGGGAAAAGGCTAAGGCGTTAAAGACAATTTGGAAAAATTATATATGAAAATAATGGAAATTAGGAGGAAGAGGAGGTGAAAGGTCACAGGTTTCATGTGAGGAGGAAAATTAAGGAAAATAATGGAAAACGAAGAAACTAGATGCCTCATTCATAAAAAGGGTTCTGAGGATCAGTTGGTAACTTTTTGTCGCTTACATGTCGATTTAATGGTAGCTACTTACATCCTTGTATGTTAGGTTACATTTTGAATATTTTGATTACATGCATCAGTCTTGTAGGTTGATTACAAGAACTGATCAAGTATGTTCAACTACATGCGGTTATGTGTATTTTTAGTTGGTTTGGCATTGCTTATGCATACTGATGGTTACATATGGAAATGTGTACAATGGAATAATGGTTGTTGTCAGGCATGAGGTCATAGCATGCATTACTGATATGGCCTTGCATTGTTGACTGGACCCTACTTAGAGTAATGTTTATGAGTTTATACATTTACTTGTGTATGTCTATATGTTGTTATGATTATGTTATACATGTATAAGGCTGATTTTGTAATCTTGCAAACAAGGTATCCTCCCCAAGTTATGCTAAGGTACGTGATTTATTATGATTGGTTTATCTAACATACTATGCATTGCAGTAAGAAATATCATATGGCTAGCAAGGTGGTTGACTATAGAGACTCTCCCTATGAATCTGAAGAGCAGTATGGTGTTGGTAAATCTTTCGACTTGGAAGTGACACTGAGAAGTTTAAAGGAAGAGATCAGGAGTTGTAAGGTTGATAATGACAGAATCATGTAGTCATAGGAAAAGTTAATAGAGGTAAATCCCAGAGTCACAGGCACAACACTGGGAGGAAAGTCCCTAGAAGCTCCCTTGCCCTTGATGTGGGAGTTTATGGAGCCTCCTAGATGCACCCTGGTCCATATCAAGCGAGCGTCTAGGGTTTTGACACACTAAAACTTTAGTTGGATTCAAGGGCTGGTTACCTGAGCGGTTGGGATGACTCCTGAGAATTTTGTTGTTGAGGTGGAAGGTTTGTGTGATGTGTTTCGTTGGTTCCACTTCTTTAACTAACACACAGGGAGTCGAATCATATCATAGTAACTTCTCATCACATGTTTACCCCAATTGGTCAATTAATTGGGTAGATGTGGGAGGAGGGTGGTTACAGAGTGGTATCAGAGCAGGTTTTGTTCTCTTTAGGTGGTGTCTAGTTTTTGTTCTCCTTGTATGATATCTGGTACCATAGATTGGTAACAAAGCAGGTTCCATTCTCTTTGAGGGATGTATGAGAGCATGGTTCACCCCTCAGACTGGATGGGCAGTGTGTTGGTCATGCATTCATGTCAGTTTCATACGGGT
>APFE030435475.1:0-17657 GCA_000404065.3 Pinus taeda | reverse complement strand
TCTTGTCATCTTAGTCAAAATTAGTCAAGAAATCAAGTCTTCATTTTTCATTTAGGTCATTAGGTTTCATCTTTATAGGTCTAGGGTCATTATTGTACCCAAATAAAGGGTAGCAGCGAGTGTGGGGAAGACCTAATAAAGTTCATTCTGTCTCTTTCAATCAAAATTGATATATGGATGTTTTCTTTGGTTCTTTGTAGCTTTTCATCTCAAAAACATCGTTTTTGAGTTGAAAATGGAAGATTTATTTGTAATTGTCAAAGTCATTTCATGATAAAGTTTCTAATTTCCCAAGTTTCTTAAAGTCATATATTCCCTGTTATACACTCCATAATGCAAAGCCTTAAAACATATCAACCACTCAAAAGCATTAGAGAGAAACATGAGAAATAAATTTTAAAAGGTGAATGATTAAAGTGGTGGGTCCCTATAGTGAAAATTATAGTTATAAAACCTCAAAGGGATGAGATAAACTTCATCATGCTCATTTGACAAAGAAAAAACTGAGTTGCAGAGAATTGGTGGTTGAAGAAACTGTGGGCGTTGTGCATAGAGCTTGGGCGTTGCACATAAAGTGTGGGCATTGCGCATAGAGCTTAGGTGCTGCACATAGAGCCTAAGCACTACGCACATAGGTGGGGCACTGTGCATGCAGCCAGAGTGTTTCACACAAAGGCTGCATGCCTATGTATTTTTGCATGGCGCTGCGCATACAACAGGGCACTGCGCACCTGTACACGACGCTGCATATAGGGCCGACAACCATCAAAACTATCCTAATAAGCATCCAAATCACTCCTTTTGCTACATAGAGCCTCAAACAAGTAAGTATACTCCCTAAGCTATCCTCCTAGTACTCATTTGAAGATTTTTGAGTTTGTTCACTATTAAAATTTTCAAACCCTAGGTTTTCTAAAAACCCTCCCTACTTATCATTTTCCTGTTTATTCCCATACCTTATTGTCATATCCCTAAATATCATCCCTACTTCCTATTCTCGAATGTGAAGTACACTTATCCTCTATACCCTAGTCCACAAACAAAATGCCTAAAACCCCTACTTACAAAATAGGCGCTACTAAAAAAATACCCCCCTTTCTCACTCTCACATCATACATATCTCATTCCTACATCACACAAACTCCTCTCCCCTTCCCCTATCCCTACTCACCATAACTCCCACTTCCTAATTACCTTCTCTAGGGTTTCTAAAGCTTCAAACTAAAAAACATGAATAAAGAGGATAAATATTATGAGGAGGAGGAAAATTGTGGTAGTGAAAGAATGGAAGATGAACCTTAGCATCAGAGAAAACCACATAAGGGAGGCACAATTATCAGAGAGGAACCATCAAACATTAGAGAGTTAGAGGCTTCCCCTATGACTGTCTCTTGTTTCAGGTATCTGGGATATTATGAGTTTTGTGAGCAAGTGCAAAGAGTTCAAGGTCATCCTGAGCTGACCAGGCTTTTTGTAGCAAATCTCCGTGATAACAGCGTAACTCTTGTCGAGGTGACATTTGCAGTTTCCACCTCCATCATTGTTGATGCTACAAGGATTCTAAATGTGGGGGAAAAGTGGCATAAAGCACAAAATTTGGATGAGAACTACTATGAGCCATACATCAAATCTAGGTACATGAATGAAAAGAAGAGGACCTTTCCTTATAGGTTCCTTCACGACAAGTATGCCCCTATGATGAGGACCATTATGAAGTATTTTACATGTGAGGGCAGATTTTCCAAACTATACACCTATCATATTAGGCTTCTTATGGACTTCACAAGAGTGAAAATGTTGAACATCCCGTACTTCTTATTCAAGAACATTGAGAAGATGGCCTACATTGTACAGAAAAGGCCATACCCTCAACAGATGAATAGTATTTATCACTATTCCTTGATTAATATTATTGTGCTACATCATATCAACCTCGTTAACATCTCCTGGGATACGTTTATTGGTAATGACATCTTCAATGGTCCTCAGATTCCTCCACTGGTTCCTCAAGAAGTAGAAAGGCCTTCCAACAGTACCAAAGTAAATAAAAGCAGGAAGGTGTTGAAGCCCTGAAAATCGGGTCGACAACAAGGGGGATACCCACCCAGTCCGGACCTTGGTTGGCAGCTCCTTATCCGTTTGGTATAGCGGGTCCGACTGGGGATAACGGGACCAGTTTCCCGATCTGGGGGTGTGTGTGTAGAGTTGAATAATGCTGATATTAGAGTATGGATAACTCCTAGGCTTTGGGGACTTTCTTCATTATGAGCGATTTGTATTTTCAAATTGGAGTTCTCGTTCATATTAGAAAGTAATGAGACAAAACTTGAACTAATTTCTGCTTGATCAGATATAGGAGGCAGGGAATGTTCAGCATAATCTAAAGATTCTTCATCTATGAGTTCACTTTCAAGATCGTACTTTAGACAATCAAGATGAAATCGCATATTAAAATCCCTAACAGATTCAATCTTGTTTCCGTAGATAATCATTTCATCATATACCTAGTCATAGTCAATAAATCAAATTCAAAAAATGAAAGTTTGACGAATTGGTCCCAGCTGTGAATCGATGCAACTGGGAGGTTTCCTGCACCATTTTCTAGCTTCCGCCGTGAATGTAAGAGTAAAAAAATTCTGGTCATAAAACGCTTAACAATCAATTCTTTGAATATCATGACTTGAAACTCTTTGAATAAAACTAAAGAGAATGATAAAAGCAGAAGAGTTATTCTTACCGATTTGAATTTTTACCTGAGACAGAGTCTTAACCACTTGCAGGTGGAGTGTTTGAAAGAGGTAGGACATGGATGCAACCTCATCCAAAAATGGAAGTTTGTGAGCAGCCATCCAGATTCAAACGTTAACGATTGAAATCCATTCCAACATACACTATGTTCAGGCCCTCCTTCTAGCCACCAAATAGTTGAAGCCCCCGAAAATCGGGTCGACAACAAGGGGGATACCCACCCAGTCCGGACCTTGGTTGGCAGCTCCTTATCCGTTTGGTATAGCGGGTCCGACTGGGGATAACGGGACCAGTTTCCTGATCTGGGGGTGTGTGTGTAGAGTTGAATAATGCTGATCTAAGAGTACTTTAAAGCTAATCTAATTCAAATTCTTAAACTAACTCTATGCTATTGTAATCTAATGAGAAACAACACATCTAATTTATGCTAACCCGGGATGTATATCTTCTATTATGTGATCTAAAGAGATTTCAAACAATAACTCGTAATAAAGATCATTCAGCTATCATAAGAATAGAAATCATTCAAGATAAACCACTTTGCATAAGAAGTTAGGCAAAACAGTTGTGAACAACATATCGTATTATTAGCTATTCATATGTCAGGCATAAACAATATGACTCCACCGTACATAAGTGCCAAATGGTAACCCATACATTCATGCAATAACATATAAACAACTGAAAACTATAAATCACTTAAAGAATATAAGCAGAAATTGCCAAGAGATAAAAGTACCATTTATGACTAATTCTACTCACAAAATTCAAGAAAAAACGATCTATCTCTACTTGTTCTAACATCTACTAAGAGTACAAAAGTGCAACATCAGTAGCAGACATCAAATGCAAATAAAAATAAATCTCGATCCATCCATTCATCAAAACCTCCTCTGAGGGTGCAGAAGTGCATGTTCCGAGGACAAGTTTTTGACAAATCTCTGGACCCTTCTATAAATGCATGAGAAGGGTTAAAATACTACTTCCTAATTCTAATAATAGTGTCTTTACAAAATTTAGGATACGGTTTTCAAATGACCGTCCTTTTTATAATCTAATAAAAAGAAAAAACAAACTTCTAAAAATAAGCTATTTCTGAACTTGGTCCTTAAAACTGCAAGTGTTCATCATGGACTTGAGAAGAGTCGGTTGGCCGACTTCTGCGCTGAGCTGGGCTGCGAAAACATAATTTATGAGAGCTGGCACTACTTTCTTGGTTGAGTTTATGATGCATTTCACAGTCATCCATTGACTGTGTGGCTTGACTAAGTATGCCCAGTAACACTCCCAATTTAACCTGTTCAATGCCTGGATCGCTTTTCCCTTTTCTTGTGCCTTCTGCTTCCATTCTACCTCCAGTCGTGATTTATTTGGTAGGTACCCCGGGGTGGTTTCTGCGATTAATTTGGCTCTGTGTATATTCTCATTTACACAGTCGATAAGAATGCTTGCCTGCGTTGCCACTTTCTCCGCTGCTTGTTCTGCCTGCCTAATTTGATCATCCCATTTGTTAAAGAGCAATTCCTTATGACTCTCATTTATTCTGGGTGCATTTGCTCTTTGCCCTTCCTCTCCATCCTGCCAAGCTAAGTATTTCGTCACTCGTCTTTCAATCTAGTCATAGTCACTTCGCAAGTCCGCCACTTGATTAGTGAGTTTATCGCTCAGCTCGCAATAGTTGCCCCACTGCGATATCTTACGTCCCAACTCTTCCTGTTACTACAGAAGTTGCTCATTTAAGCCAGCAAATTCTGAAACAAATTCGGCAAGCTTAGGCTCATCTTTATGTATTTCTTGCAAAGCTTGCAACTGCTTTCGTTTTTCGTCTAGGCTTCTTTGATAGCTTATCTGCATCTGCTGAAAGTCTTCTTGTAACTTCTCGAATTGTTTGGATGCTTCAATACTAGCATTGGCTTGTTGTAGCTGTTGTTGTAGTAGTTGTATTTGGTTTTCTTGTTCCTTCAACAGTTGCTGAACTTCCGATGCCTTGTCGATAGTCGCAGAAGCGTATGCTCCTGCGATCTGAGACAACTTCGTGAGATTTTCTGTCGGGTTGTTGTTGGGGTCTTTCCATAAGACGTCTAAATGTTCAGCATCCTGTGATAGTGTATTCTCTAGCTTTCTTTTCTTTCTTTGTCTCCTCACAACTGCTTTATGTTGGGGACTATAGAATACATCCAGTGGGGGAATTTCCTCTACACTAATTAGAAGCTCAAAAGGTGGAGCGATATGACTGTGCTCCGTTTCTGTGACTCTGCTGACTATGGTCGAAACCATTTCTTGCGTTACCTGGGTATTGCTCACAGGTGTTATTGGGGCTTTCCCTTCAAGGCTGATTAGCTCGTTGAAGTTTTCCCATTCTTTGTCTAGCTCTGTTGTGACGAGTGGCGCTTTAATGATGGGAGGAGGGACATCTCTTGGCGGGGAGGCGATAACTTGCTGTTGCGACATTGCACTTGACTGAGCTGCATCTTTAGCTGTTTCTTCACTTTTTTCTTGGTCGCTTCCAAACTTTTTAGAACGTTCAGGCATTCCTTGGGTAGCGTCAGATTTGGATTTGGAAGTACTAGAGTTTCCACTGAGGCTGACGCTGGGAGTCGGTTCTCTGGCGGGCAGTAGCAGCTTCTCTAGAGGAACACTGGCTAGCCTTCTTTCCCTGTATAACATGAATCTTTGGAGGTCATCTGGAGACAACCTCGACCGAGCTTCTCGCAAAACTTTCTGGAGTGAGCTTTTACCTTGAAACAAATCATCAAACAAATCTTTCTTTCTGATGAATACTTTTATTTTGACGCTTGTAGTGAAATCATGGGCAACATTATTTAGGTCAAAAGGCCGAGCTGGGAATTTAAACAACTGTAGAGACGTCACATTCTCCACTTCGGCGAAAGCGTGTCCTACATCGAACAATGAGAAGGCCCCATAGGCTACAGGAAACTGAGGCCATATGGCCTTCTTCTTGTCTTTTAGTTCTTTGGTCAAGCCGCCTTCTGAGCAGGTCTAATAGGCAATTTCCCGAGCCAAAAGTTTATCGGGGACATTTAGAGGTAGGACATGTGGAGGTACAGTGCTCCCAAAAACTCTAATATAAGTGAACCATTCTTCCCCGAACCATCTTGCGATGGGGATGATGTCTATTTGCGCTTCGGGTGAGCACCTCGGGGGTTCTTCATCATACATCATCCTATATATGGGTAAGATAAGCCTGTGGAAAATCTGATAGAAGTGAGGGGCGAACTGGGAATCCCATAACACTTCATGATAAACATGAATAGGTGACGGGTCCTGGGTAGTCCATTTCCAACCCATAGTGGGGAATTTAGATACATAGCAAATAGAATCCATAATATACACAGACAGATAAAAAGGAGGATAGACCCTTTGAGACAAGGATCTTTTAGACCGGTAATTCATAACAGCAGTGTATAGATTATCAGAAAATATCTTGGCCCAATCCATGATATCGGCGTTTGTGGCAGCGTATATGAGTGGTAGCCATTCGGACGAAAATTTATTGATGTCTGGAATCCCAAACAGCCTGCAAAGCAAGGCCGCAGCAAAACAATACGGAGAGGTGAGGGAACCAATGCTGTGCATACCGTTTTTGTCCTTTTTTAGCGGCTCCTCTCTTCTGGTCCAATCTTTAGTGGTCTCTACCAGGTTTGGGTTCTCTACTGCAAATTTCTTGACAAATTGTGCATTGTAGGTCGTCTGAGGTTCAGGAAGATGATACATAAGCTTTAAGTCTTGCGCGACGAATGATCCTATGAGCCCATGTCCCTGAACCTTGAATTGTCTGCCTTGTAACTCTGCATTGTCAAGTATCCACTTGATCATATCTGTATACGGTAAAATTTTGGGTCTAGCTGCTATTCGGTGAAGAAATGAACATGCCAGCTCCTCTAAGGATTCCTCGGAAGAGTTTTGTGAGCCCGTGGCACTATCAACCTTCATTACTTTAGGATTTTCTTCCTCCAGCAGCCTATACATGCCTTCCCATGTCGAAATTCCTGCGTCCCTGTTGCAGGCAGTGGCTGTATACAAAGGTGCCATCTCCTTCGTTTTTTCCTTCGTCTCGGAGCCTTGAGCTTTATGTTTCTTTCCCATTTTCTCCTGTGTTCGGCTTTGAATGTTCTTAGCTCTTCGTTCCTGCAGATTACAAGCGAAGTGGAAATGATTGATTAAGAAAGGTGATGGGAGAGTTTTAAATGCAACAGATATATCAAATATGCTACTTTACGTGAAATAATTCTTTACAAAAGCACGCGTCTTCATTTCATTTAATAACTGACGATCATTAAAAGCGCATGATCTGGGGTCAGATTATGGTAAGTGGCTTTTCTTTGAATGGCGCGCCCGAAGGATTCGTGATTAAATGATTCATGATTTGCTTACGTAACATCGAAGATCGTGCCATCACAAATCGCGCCAATCGCAAATCGCAAGATCGTAGATTGCACCATCGCGACGATCACAACCTCGCAGGTCGCAACGTCGCAGGTCGCAGAAGTTTAATGTTTGTCATGTATTGCCAATTGATTTCTGCGATATGCGATCTTGCGATCGGTGATATCGCAAATCGGCAGATCTTGAGGTTTTTCCTTATGAGCATTACTTTACTGCGATGCGATGTTATGCTTAACACGGGGGTCTTGCACATACCAATATTATAGGGGAATGAAGGCATTTCCTATCTTTTTTGTAATGTAATTTTTAAAGACCTTTACCTTATCGTAGACTTAGGTTAAAAAATATTCGAAAGACCTCTCTAAGCTTACGATGGTAACCTTATTTTGAAGAAAGGAAAACTTGATTTTTCTCAAAAATTAAACTAAGGGTCCCCATTCATTTAGTATTTTGGACAAACACTTAAATGAGAAAAGGGGGGTTGTTGCTGGCCACAATAGAAGGCTAAAAAGACTAAATTTGTTGAGAAGACAGAAATATATAATACATATTAGAGAGGGGCTAGAGAGTTGTTTGCAATGGATAGGCAAGTGTTTACTCCACCTGATGTGGAAGGGGACTTTCCTTCTTCATCATCTCATAGGCAAATGCTTGCTCCACAAACAGTGGAAGGGGCTTTTCCTTCTTCATCAACACAACAGGTGCAGCAGGTGCAAAAAGGGAAGGAAAAGATGTTAGAGGAAAGCCTCAATGATGAAGAGGAAAGGGAATTTGATTTGATGGAACATGATGAACCAAAATATCCACACATTCATCATGGCATTGAGATAGTTGACTTGGAGGCTCAAGATGAGGTGACAAATGAAAATATAATCATAAAGGAGCTAGAACTTCTTAAGGCACTCATGGACAACTTAGCGAGAGATAAGTATGTCATATCATACCTTGAGCAAGAGAACAAGAAGCTAAGTGAAAAATAGGTCCTCATGGAGCTAGAACTTCTTAAGGCAAAGAGGCAAGATGACAAAGGAAAATCAGTAATGCAAGAGGAAAAGGCCCCAGCCACCTTGACTACAAAACAGAGGCTTGAAAAGGAGATTAAAGAGGATAGAGAAACATGGCTTGACAGGGTCAATTTGCATTTGGAGAAGCTACTAAAAAGGGCCAATATAGACAATCAAATCATTAAGCACATGGCTCACCATTACAGGACCCAGAACAAGATTTGTAACATAAGAGTCAAGCAAATGAAGACAAGGCTAAAACAAACCCTCAAAGGTAAAAAGGAGGGTGATAGGCTTAGGTTGCTTGTTGAAGCTTTCATGGATGACCTAGACATTTGATGGTGGTGGTTTCCCACAAATTTTGAGCAATTTTGAGCAAGTTTTGAGAATTGTTTCTTTTTTGAAGAATTTAGCAGATGACACAGAAATTTTGGCTCTATGCCCATGCCACTAACACTGCACTTTTCCTAGGAGAATCCAATGGCCAAAAGAAGAGAACCATTGGATTCTTGATGATGTAAGCATGCTCCTTGTGTATTTTCTAAGTTTTTGGAGCAAAACATGTTGGTCAAAAGGTCAAAAAAACACCTAAAAATGACCTTTCTGCCCTCTTTTTGACAATGGCGCTGCACATAGAAGAAGTATTGGGAGAATCCTCTTTGTAGGGGTAAAATAAAATCCAAATGGGAAAATAAAGGCATATTTGGAAAGTAGAAAGGACAGGCTTTCCAATGAGCTATCATGAGCTCAATTTGGACACCAAGAAGGCCTCCAAATTGGCCTTGAAAAATGTGCTACGCATAGCCTTTTGGCACTGCGCATAGGACACTTTTCTACTAAATTTTCACTTTACTGTGCCATGAATGTAACTTATGGGTTGTATCTCATGGATGATGTTTTTACTAATGTAAATGGTGACTAGGCATGTACATAAGATGAATATTAGTCACTAGAGGGTAGATTCATTGGATCAAAAGTTCTCTTGAAGTCAAATGAATCAATTTCCTCCCTTTTAAAGGCAAGTTGTTAGGGCTACCTAGATTCCAGTTTCTTGTTCATATTTTTATGGATTAGTTCCTCATCTAAAGGATTCAACCCCTGAGGATGGGAGGAGGTTGAATTGAGGTCTATATCTTATTTTTCTTTCTCATTGTAAAGGGTTAGATTCAGTGGGATTGCTTAGGCTTTGATAGACATCATTTTGTACCAGTTACAGCAAGAGATTAATGAAAAGTTGCAGCTATTTCTTTGGGATCCATGTGGTATGATGCTCAGTTCAGTTTTTCTTATGTTTTCATATGTTAAAATGTATTGTTGACTCCATGTCATCATTTCATACTCTTTATGTGAATGAATACAAGTTTGAAAGGCAAAATCCATAACTTTTATGCTCTGTTTTGGGTAGACATTTCACTGTCCATGTTTTCTTCAGTTTAGGAAGAATCCATGAGGTTTACATGCTCCTCCTAGCTCCTCACCTATATTTTCACCTGATCCATCAAACCCTAAGGTTCTAATCGTTGTGCCTACCATGCCCCATCGAATACCCTGCAGTTTTGACCTAATTTCCTTGCCCTAACTGTTTGGCTCCTCCTGATCCAGCATAACCCATCAAATCAAACCTTGTGCTACTATACCTAGCTTGATATTAGTTTCTAGATCTAGTCAATTTGGCTGAGATCCTTACGGAGAGAGCCCTCTCCTGGCCTAGTAGGGCTAGCTACTTGGCTAAGCGTGGTTTGTGGTTACCTTGGCATTGCCTTCCTTTAGCATGAGGTTCAATCTAGGTGCTAACATAGTGGTGACCATATTGGGGAACGAAAGATCAGAAATAAATCACCCTAGTAAGCTGTTTTATTTAAATTCTTAAGCTTGTGGATGATGAGTTTTAGAATTTAATCATAGGCTGAATTGAAAAGTTGTAAAGCAATATCTTGATTTTGAAAATTAGACATACTGGCTTTTCGAAAATACACCAGATCCAATCTAGATTTGAATCATATGACATTCGTCAGTGATCCTCAAAGAATTGGGCAAAAATATAAGAAAGTTGCAGAGAGATCTAGTTTAACTAGAGAATAATCAAGTAAGGATTTCATTCCTAGAGTTAATTCACTCTTGGGAAGGTTAGAACTTTACAGGACATTGAGTTTGATATTAATTTTGAGCAAATTTGATTTCACAGTAAATCTTTAAGTTGGATTGATCATACAGTTGTTGATTCCTCTATATCTCTTCATAACCCCGTTGAAGATTTGTTTTCACACAATAAATCAGGCTCACAACTTATTCACACTCTTGATCACTTGCAAAATCTCTCTTCAAACTTAAACACTTGGGTGCAAAATAAGTTTCATAGACCATCTTTTGATTTTCGAAATACTTCCATTGCATCTACTACCACTCAAACTATCCCTCATCTTCCACCTTCTTCTTCACAGACTGTTCACACCACTTAGACTATTGTTAATTCCCCTTTGATTATATCGAATATCTCAATCCCTGTTTTAAATCCACCACTCCCCCACCTCCATTTATAGCTGCCCAATATGCACCCCTTGTTTTTCCTCAAAATCTTGGTGCCATGCCCCTTGATTATCAAACCAAAATACCTTTTTTTGACATCACTCAAACTACTACAACTCAAAGAACATAGACAAGATGAATGATTTCTTTGACCTCCATGAAGTTGAAATTGAAGATGTGATGATGATGCTATTTATGCAAAGTTTTAGAGGAGAAGTTTGGAAATGGTTCAGAGCTCTACCAGCAGCTTCTATCACTACTCTACCTATCCTTTAGAGGTAGTTCCTAGGTCGGTGGGAGGTGAAGAAGAATCCCCTTCAGATTTTGTCCGAATATGAGAACATCAAAAGAAATGTTGGCAAGAGTATGCAAGACTATTGTGTGAGATTTAATGCAGTATACAATTCTATCCCTACAAATATCAAACCACCATAGGGATTGGATTTGATTAAGTTTCCATATGGGTTTGATGCCGATATGGCATATCAGTTACGTCAATGTGATCCTACAACTCTAGAATACATGCAAAAGAATGCTGTGAGCATAGAAGTGAGATTGCTGGCCAAAAGAGCGTGAATGAGATCAAAGAAAAGAGTGACTGTGAAAGAAGAAACATCTACTTCAGATGCAAAAATGGATACATTGATTCGAACAATGGAAAGGATGGTTGACCAGTTGTCCATTTCTGACAGACCTAAACCGCAGATCTGGAACCCAAACTTTAGAGGGCAACAATAGCCCCAATTCTGAATCAAGCAAAGAGAGAAAAAGGCACTGGAACAACCAGTGCAACAACAACAACACCAAATCAGAACCCCATTATAGCAGAATTATGTTCAAGGAGGGGAAGAAGAAGAGGAGGAAGATCTAGTAATTGAAACAAATCATTTCTTCAATGCAGATGGCATGTCTATATTTCTGACCAAAGATGAGGAGTATGCAGAAAGTTCTAGCATTCCAAAGGATGTGAACTACATCTTAGCAAATGATGTTGATTTGGAGACTGAATCTGATGATTATTAGCATGGCTATATGAATGCTTTGAGCACACAGTAGAAACAATACTCTTTGAGGAGAAGAGATGTATCGGTCAGTCCTATTCAAAAGAGGAAGGATGTTTAGTCAAAGAATGATCTCTCAAATAATCAAAAAAGAGGAAAGGAGCATGTCGATCAGAATCCTAGCAAGGTAAATCAACCATCAACAAGTACAACTGCAAAAGAGAAAGACAACCAGAAAAAGGATAGTGTAATGAAGGAGCAAACAGATAAGAGGGACATCATTGTCAAAGAGGTAGAAAAGGTCACATCTTTTAATTTAGAAAGTGAAATTGCTAAATTGAAATTGTCCATTCCTTTGACCGAGCTTGTTAAGAATAGCCATTACAAACACCATGTGTCTAGAATACTGCAAGTTGATCCTTTGTCCGACATGGTGAATGTTGAGGATGATCATCCTGAACTTATTTTTGGTTCAACTATAGAAGGTCAGATAGAATATAGCGAGGTCCCACCCTTTTATTTGAGTCTTAGACTGCATGAGTATATTATTCATAATGTTATGCTTAACTCCGGAGCTTCTCACAATTTGATTCCCAAGGCTGTCATGGAAATGTTGGGCCTAGATATCACCCAACAATATCATGATTTGTATTCATTTGATTTTGGTGGAGTTTGGTGCATTGGTCTCATCAAACATTTAGTGGTTTCCTTAGATCAAATCCCAGCCAAGAATGTTTTGATGGATGTGGTAGTAGCTGATATGCCACCTCGATTTGGTATGTTGTTGTCTAGATCGTGAGGATCCAAACTAAAGGCACTTTACAACTTGACTTCTCTTATTCTACAATCCCTGTTTTTCGTCAATTGAGGAAGATGTACCAGGAAAAGAAGATGAAATATATGATCACTAGTAAAGATAAGCCCATAAATCATCCGATAAATGTTGTACATACAGTTTTAGAGTCTTTTATTTTGTACACTGATAGTGGATTGAATGATGTAGATATTCAGCTCGTAGAAGTAGATGATGTACCATAAATTTCTGAGGGTTTTCGAGTAGTTCTTAATCAAGAAAAGAAAAAAGTGGCAATTTCTTATGAGCAGCCTCCACAGGAGAAAAAAGTCAGTGAAGAACAGAAAAATGAAGCAACCAGCAAAGGTAAGATTGAAACAAAAGCATAATTCCAACATCTGGAAGACGAAGACAGGCTTTGGAGCATGGACTTCGATGGTGCTTTGGGTAAGGATGGTGCGAGTATTGGAATTTGGATTCGAAGTCCTATTTTTTAGCCAGAAAAAGTTCCAAGTAATGTTAAAGTGTGTTCTTATAAATCAGTGTTCAATTACTCTAACAATGAAGCAGAGTATGAGGCATTGATTACAGGTCTAAAGATTTTGAAGAAGCTTGGTACAGAAAGGATTTATGTTTATGGTGATTCAGAGTTAGTGATTAAACAAGTCAAAGGAGAATATCAAGTGAATCATCCACGGATGAGAGCTTATAGGAACACAGTATTGGATATCTTGAAGATGTTTCCAGAATACACATTAACAGTGGTGCTGATAAGTTAAAACATCATTCCTGATTCACTTGCTACATCAACGAGCAATCTAAAAATTCCAATGAATTCTAGCAATAAATTTGAAACTCATGTCAAACATAGGCCTACTGTTCTTGATAATTTGAGATATTGGCAGGTTTTTTGGGATGACAATGAAATTAATTCCTTTTTGCAAAATGAATGGAAGTTTAAGGATGCTTTCATATATAATGTTTGTGATTCCGATGAACAAGACATTGAGGTAAATCATATGGATGTTTTATAGCTGAAGGATAACACTATTCCTAGAGGTCTTATACCTTTAGAGGAGTTGTTTGATCAAGATGATGTGGCGAGAAAACCAACCTTGGTTCCTACCGACAAAGGAGTTGAAGATGTAAACATTGGGACAACGGACAAGCCCAAGCTTGTTAAGTTATCAAAAAAATTATCTCCTGAGTCAAAGACTACGTATGTTAAGTTACTGTCTAAATTTTCTGATGTGTTTGCATGGGATTATGCAGATTTGAAGGTCTACGACAAGAACATTATTCAGCACACTATCCCCATCAAACCAAATTAGAAGCCTTTTAGGAAACATTTGAGAAGAACCAATCCAAAACTGTTACCATCCATTGAGAAAGAGGTAAATCCATTATATAAATCTGGTATTACTGTTCCAATAATATTTTCTGATTTGGTTTCAAATTTAGTCACTGTAAGGAAAAAGATCGGAGCGATAAGGTTGTGCATTAATTTCCGGACCCTAAATAAAGTTTCATTGAAAGATAATTATCATCTTCCTAAGATGGACCACATTAGAGAAAGATTGGAGCATCACAGATGTCACTATTAGATGGCTACTCAGGTTACAATTAGATTTTGGTGCATGAAAAACACCAAGAGAAAACTGCCTCCACAACACCATGGGGGACTTTTTAGTATGCCAAGATTCCATTTGGGCTGAAGAACGTTGGGGCCACTTTTTAGTGAGCCATGGATATAGCTTTTGCTAACGAGAAGGGTGTTTTCTTAGTGGTTTACTTAGATGACTTGACAATATTTTCTGGTTTTGATGATGAGCATTTACACCACCTGAGGATATTTTTTTAGAAATGCTAGGAGTTCAAGATTTCATTAAATCCAAAGAAGATTCTTTTCACCATAGAGGAAGGTAAGCTCCTCAGTCATATAATTTCCAAAGACTGTATTCGTATTGATCCTTCAAGGGTGGAGGAAATTCAGCAAATAGACTTTTCACGGAATAAAAAGGAGATCCAAGCCTCCAATGGTAAGATGAACTTCTTACGCAGATTTATACCAAATTTGGTTGAACATTTGTGTGAGTTAACTAATCTGTTGAAGAAGGACGACACTGTGAAATGGACCAAAGATGCCATGAAATACTTCAACTTCGTAAAGCTTTCTTTGACCACAACCCCTGTTTTGATCAGTCCTGATTATACGCGTGATTTTATTATATTTTCATTTGCATCTAAGCATACTTTGGCTGTGGTGTTGATGCAAAAGAAGGATCAGGTGGAGCAGCCCATTGCATTTTTCAGTCGAACTATCAGAGATGATGCTCTTTGCTATAACATCATTGAGAAACAACCTTAGGCTCTTATAAAGGCATTGAAGGATTTTTCGAGTTTACATTCTGCATTCGCATACCATAGCATATGTCCCAAAGTGGCTGTCAAAGATGTCCTCATGCAAACTGATGTAGAAGGAAGAAGAGGTAAATGGATGGCAACAATGTTAGAGTATGATCTTGAGATTAAGCCCACAAAACTGATCAAAGGTCAAGGCTTAGCAAAACTCATGGTTGAGTTGAATCTTCATGCTCTAGACATAAATCTTATTGCAACAATGTCAAATGAAGAAGATGGTGGCACACTCATTCTGGTATTAGAAATATTTCTCAACTCACCTTGGTATTCTGATATATTCTATGTTCTTCAGCATCTTTCTCCTCCTCCTAGAATGTCAAAAAGTAAAGGTAGATCACTAAAACTGAAGTCTGCAAAATTTTGCATTTTGGATAGTGCTCTCTATTGGAAAGATCCAGGAGGGGTTCTTCTTAATTGTTTGGCTGAAAATGAAACTCAACAGGTAATGAATGATTTTCATAGAAGAGATTGTGGGGTTCACTTGTTTTGGAAAACAACAGCTAATAAAATCTTGAGAGCAGGGTATTATTGGCCATATTTATTTTTATATTTATATAAAATAGTCATGAGCTGCCGTGAATGTCAAGTTTTTCAAGGAAAAAGGAACCTACTTCCTCTTCCTTTGAAGCTAATCATAGTTAAAGCACCTTTCCAGCAGTGGGGGGTTTATTTCATAAGGGAAATCCATCCAACATCATTAGCACAACATAGATGGATTTTGACAGCCACCGTTTACTTCACCAAATGGATTGAAGCCATTCCGACAAGGTGAGCTACGAACATGGTAATCATTCAGTTTTTAGAGTCCAATATCTTGTTTCGTTTTGGTTTCCCTCACAATATTATTATAGACAATGCAATATTGTTTAAGTCAAAGAAAATGGTTGAGTTTTGCAACAAGTACAACATCAGATTAGGCCATTCCATGGTATACTATTCATAGGCCAATGGACCAGCTAAGTCTTCAAATAAATCCTTGGTAAACATTTTTAAGAAAATGTTGGAGGTAAACAAGAAGAATTGGCATCGAAAGCTTGTTAATGCTTTGTGCGCTGATAGAGTGAGGAATAAGAAATCAATACATATATGTCACCTTTTGAATTGGTTTATGGTACTAATAAAGTGTTTCCTACATCACTTGCAGTCCCAATCATGAGATTATTGCAAGAAACCGGCAGTGAAGAAGATGATATTTAGTAGTGGATCAATCAAATGCTCCACCTTCAACAAACAAGGGAAGAGGTTTCTCAAAATAATTTCCAGCTGCAAGAGAAGATAAAGAAAATTTATGACCACAAGACCAAGGCATAAAAGTTTTAGTTGGAAGATGTAGTGTTGCGATGGGATGCATGAAATCGAGAAAAAGGGAAACATGGTAAGTTTGAAAATATGTGGAAAGGACCTTATAAAATCTCAACCTATTGAGGACATAATGAATTTTTATTGAAGAAAATGGATGGTTAAGAATGCTCAAGAGGACTGGTGAATGGTAGGCTCCTAAAACATTATTATTTTTTATGTAGCTTGCTGAAGTTGTTTCACTGTCATTGTATCTAGTTTACTTTCCTTGCAAGATTTGAAGTACAATGTCATTTGACCTTGGGGCTCGAAGTGAAGGCTGTAAAGATTAAATGCTTTGTGCTATTTTTACTTGGTTTTTGAGTCAATTTTGAGTCAGCTTTTAGTTTGTATCGAATCATTTTTCAAAATTTTCAAAAAGTTTCAATCTTTCATTTGTTTGACCGTACTAGTCCAATCAACTAGGCACTTGGTCTACGATGTTCTTGACACCTCCAAGGAGCTGCCATCCCCAATAAGGACAATGTTAGTGTCAGTATTTGCATACTTCCATCAGGGATCACGTTCCTCTTTTTGCATGATCAATTTAGGTGTCTTGCCTTGCAATTTCAAGTCATTCCGCTAGGTCATACTTTGAAATTGATTCGTTGATTGTTGTTTGAGTCAAGAGCAATCTTTTCCCTCACAAAAATATCTACTGACCCACTCTCATAGTTGGCTAAGATTTTAAATCCTTTTGTCACTCTTTTCATCTCAGTCAAATTTAGTCATGAAATCAGGTGTTCATTTTTCATTTAGGTCATTAGGTTTCATCTTTCTAGGTCTAGGGTCATTATTGTATCCAAATAAAGGGCAGAAACAAGTGTGGGGAAGACCTAATAAAGGTCATTTAGTCTCTTTCAATCAAAATTGATATATGGATGTTTTCTTTGGTTCTTTGTAGCTTTTCATCTCAAAAACATTGTTTTTGAGTTGAAAATGGAAGATTTATTTGTAATTGTCAAGGTCATTTCATGATAAAGTCTATAATTTCCCAAGCTGCTTAAAGTCATATATTCCTTGCTATACACTCCATAATGCAAAGCCTTAAAGCATATCAGCCACTCAAAAGCATTACAAAGAACACATGAGAAAGAAATTTTAAAAGGTGAATGATTAAAGTGGTGGGTCCCTATAGTGAAAATTACAGTTATAAAACCTCAAAGGGATGACCTAAACTTCATCGTGCTCATTTGAAAAAGAGAAAAACCGAGTTGCAAAAAATTGGTGGCTGAAGAAACAGCGGGCACTGCGCATAGAGCTTAGGTACTGCACATAGAGTTTGGGCAATGCATATATAGCTTGGGAGTTGTGCATAGAGCTTGAGCATTGCGCACGTAGGTGGGGTGCTACGCATACAGCCAGAGCGCTACACATAGAGCCTGGGTGCCTGTGTATTTTTGCACTGTGTTGCGCATA
>APFE030435460.1:0-34950 GCA_000404065.3 Pinus taeda | reverse complement strand
TGTTATGCTTCTTAACCTGCAAAGTAATACGGAACAGAGAATATGCGAGAAAAAATACCCAGAACACAGAATATGCGAAGAAAATATACCCAGAACACAGAATAGCAATGATTTTATTACTCAGAGAGAAATGTTCACAGGCCTCTTCGAGGGGGCAACCTCCAATAGAGCAGAGCTCGATTACAAAACAAGACACGATGCTCCTCGCAGGGAGTCTCTAACCTTTATATATGACTCAAACATGCAATACCACAGACCAATACCGTGGGTTTTATTAATACCATCTATCTAATACTACCGCCCATTTACCCTTTATTTAATACTACCGCCCATTTGCAACTAACTGTGGTCCCTTCATTAATTGCGGGTTAACCCCTTACAAATATTAATATGGGCTTTATTGACTCTTGACTATGACGTGATCCCATGACATGAATAAGGGGGTTAGGGTGGGACCCTAACACCAAGTAGACGCTAAATTCATACTATGCGGACAAATGAAACCATGTTTTATCAGGTCATCAAGGATACTTGCCACCGCAGGGCTAATCGTCACTACCATCTCAAACCACAAAAAGCTCAATACTCAAACAAAATCCCTCATCAGTCCAAACCATCGCATAGTAGCAAGAAAACTCGAAACGACAACAACAATGAGTCTACCAGCTGTCAGGCATGAAAAGTTGGTTATGGGATTAAACCCTAAACCCCCTCTGTCGTCATATCGTCTGGCCAAGATCAACGAGCACAAAGAACGACAATTGTCGCAAGTTAGTGGAACTTGTTGGCAGGCGCATGAAATCTCCTGATCTATCCTCTTGCCACGTGTTTCTGCATACAAGAGCGAGCTCGGTAAAGTCTAGGCAGCGACCATGTGCACATTAAACCAAAAAAACAAAATCTCCATGCCAATTTGGTTAACTGTGTATTGTAATATCACATGAATTACATATAAGTTTTATCTGGTTCCATGGACTTAAACCTTAAATACATTTAATACTTTCGTAATCTATGAAAGGTCCTTTATCCAAGGTCGGATATGTGTATAGGTAATTTTTTTCCTATATATTTCATACGTTTCTTATTTAGTTGTTACAAATGGTATCAGAGACCAGGTTCATACACTAAGACTCTTTGGGAATAGATATATATTGGAGATGACTGTGTTCTTTAAAAAAAAAAAAAAACTAACTAAATAAATGTATATGTGAACACAGAGACCGCATCAATAAAAGAAAAGGGTCAGAATGCAGAGGAACCCAGGACCACCCAACCTGCCCGAAACAATGTATGTGAATGCTAATCCTGACATTTGGATACAACTAGGCAAGGAATCCCTTCAATATAATGTGGTGTTACTCGAAAATGTTCAGGAGTTGCGTGTTGAAATGACGAATTTAAGAACAGACAATGAATGACTGCGCTTAGAATATGAGAGAATTCTCAAAAGTCTGTGTAATCGACATAATCAACAACATCCAAATCACAGTGTTGAGGATCGAGAGAATACCCCAACGACTTAGCATGGAGAGGAAAATGCTGAGTCAACTGAAAAACATGGGGAAGATGAAGAAAGACGCTTAGACAATGTATCCGACCAACGCAAAACCAAAATACGAAAAAATGAATTGCAAGGAGAATTTAAAAAGATTAAGCCATCACTCTTTGAAGGGGAATAAGAAGAAGCAGCTAAAGCTTGGCTAATTGATATGGGAAAATATTTTCATATTTATCAGTACACAGATAAAGTAAAGGCACGATTGGTAGTTTATCAGTTAAGGGGTAAGGCCACCCTATGGTGGGAAGAAATCAAAACAGTAAGGAGAATCGATGAAGAGCAGGTTACATGGAACGAATTCCAAAAGAATTTCAAAGACAAGTATTTAACTGAACATTATTATGACGAAAAGGCAAAAGAATTTCACGAGTTAATGTTGGGAACCTTAACCATGGACGAATATGTGACACGATTCACCTCCTTGCTACGTTATGTGCCTTACATGCAAGAGGAAAAGGCCAAAATTTAGCGCTTCATCAGTAGCTTACACAAATTTGTGAAGGAGAAACTAGAGTTTGACTACCCCAAGACAATGGATGATGAAGTGTGGAAAGCCCGCATCTGCTACCAGCAAATGAAATAGAAGAATGAAGGACCTAAAGGAGGGTTGAACAGGAAGGTTAGAAGCCTGATCCAAACAGACACCTAAAATTTGCTAGTGGCTGAAATATACAACAAAAATCTCTTAGCAAATTTCCGGCAAGGAATCAGTCCAAAGCTGCATATTCTGAAAATAGACATTTGGAAGGAGTTACTAAATCTTTCAATGACCAGTAATCAAAACCATCGCTACAATGTTAGGGATGTGGAGAACCTCACTATTACAAAAATTGTCCGCATAACGAAAGAACAAAACAACTATCAAATATGTAAGAAGCATCCACGGTTGGAGAAGTAGCAAGGAGCATGCCCAGAATTAATGCTACTTTGGATGATCATCACGCAGAATATCAGCCCACCATGATCGAACGTGCAGGTATGATTGCTAAGAAACTTGTCTCTATGGTGTTTGATCCAGGTGCTAGATTAAGCTATGTTAGTCCTAAGGTTGTAGAAAAGTGTCAACTGCAGAGCAATAAGTTTCTAAAACCATGGCTAGTTCAATTAGCCATCGAAACAAAAAGAAGGATAATTGCAAAAACATAACGTTGTCCCATAACAATTTCAGGGCAACCCATTTATGTGGACCTTAATATACTTCCTTTGGGTTCTTATGACACTCTAATCAGGATGGATTGGTTGGAAAAATGTTGGTCCCTTGTGGATTGAAAAACAGAAAAATGTCAATTTTATCACTGAATCAGGCCAAAGGAAGGAGCTCCAAGGAATGAAAACTAGTACCAAGTTGCGTCCTATCACTGCTAGTCGACTAGGGAAATGTATCAAAAAGGGCTGTCAAATTTATGCTGTTCAAGTGGGATTTACAAACACCAAAAATAAAATGACCTCCTTGGAAAAAATTCTCATAATTCAGGAATTTGTTGATGTATTTCCTGAGTCCATTCTAAGTTTACCACAAAAGCGTGATATCAATTGCACCATCGAACTAATTCAAAGCGCAACCCTTATATCCAGTGCCCCTTATCGCATGAGCATATTTTGAGTTAACTGAACTCAAAATGGAGTTCTAGGAGTTTCTAGACAAAAAGTACATACGCCCCAGTGTGTGCCCTTGGGGAGCTCCCGTACTGTTTGTACAGAAAAAGGATGGGACCCTGAGATTATGCATCAATTATTGCCAATTAAACAAACTAACCATCAATAATAAATATCCTTTACCATGTATTGATGATATATTTGATCAACTGCAAGGAGCCAAAGTATTCTTGAAAATCGACTTAAGATCTGGCTATCATACAATAAGGATAAAGGAGGAGGACATTTACAAAACTGCATTCTATACTTGTTATGGTCATTACGAGTTTTTTGGTGTTTCCGTTTGGCCTCACAAATGCCCCAGCCACCTTTATGAGTCTGATGCATGGTATTTTTCAACCCTACCTTGATAATTTTGTATTGATTTTCATTGATGACATTCTAATATACTCTAAGAATCAAGAGGAGCATAAAGCACATTTGAGGATAGTGTTGAAAACTTTGCGGGAAAATTAGTTATATGCTAAATTTAGCAAGTGTGACTATTTCAAAGATCATATTCAATACTTGGGTCACGTTATATCAGCAGATGGAATAGCGGTGGACCTAGAGAAGATAGAAACCATTATGGAATGGACAGCTCCAAAGATTGTCGCTGATATCAGATCATTCATGAATTTGGCCAGGTATTACTGTCGGTTCATTGAGGGATTTTCAAAATTCACCTTTCCAATGACCTCCATATAAAAAAAGGGGTGCGCTTTCCAATGGACAACAGAGTGCCAACAAAGTTTTGAATTACTAAAACACCTTCTTATCACTTCACCTGTGTTAAAGGTAGCAGATCTAAAAAAGTCTTTCATGGTTTGCACGGATTCTAGTAAAGAAGGTGTTGGTAGAGTGCTGACACAAGAAGGAAAGGTGATTGCTTATGAATCATGGAATTTAAAGGAGTATGAACAACGATATTTTGCTTATGATCTTGAATTGACAGCAATAGTGCATGCACTTAAAATGTGGTGACACCACCTGTTGGGAAAGAAATTTGTACTGTTAACAGATCATAATAGCCTTACAAATTTCTTCAACTAGGCCAGATGAACAACATTTTTAAGTGAATTCGACTTTAAATGAAACATCTCAAAGGAGTGGAAAATTGAGTGGCTGACAGAGTGAGCAAAAAAGTGCATTGTATTTACGAGGTCCAAATCAGTCAAGTACGCTCAAACATTCGTGAGATCATAAGGGAAGCATCTATTAAGGATCTAGAGTACACTTTTATTTGGAAATAGACAGAGGAAGCTTTGTTGAAAAAGGAAATATTAGATTTTAAAATAAATTTTGACAACATCCTCACCTTGAAAGAAAGAATTTATGTTCCTAACCAAAACCCTGTTAAAGAATTGATATTGGATGAGTTTCACCAGAAACCATGTGCTGGCCACCCAGGATACCAGAAATTGTTTTCAGCCATCAAGAAAGGGTATTTTAGGCCTGGGTTAAGGAAGGATGTTATAGAGTACTTTTCCAAATGTTTGGAGTGTCAACTGGTGAAGGCAGAACACCAACACCCCACAAGTTTGTTGCAACCTTTGCCCATTCTAGAATGGAAATGGGAGACCATATCGCTAGACTTCATCACTGGCTTACCTCACACTAGGAAGTGGCATGACTCAATTATGGTGGTAGTAGACAAATTAAGTAAAACTATTCACTTCATACTTGTGAAGTCCACCTACAAAATTGTGGAAATCGCAGACATATTTATGAAGGAAATTTTTCATCTACACGGAATACCTAGGGTGGTGATTTCCGATAGGGATGTAAAATTTACATCCACATTCTGGAAAACTCTCTTTTAAGGATTGGGTACTCAAATCCAATTTAGTACAGCCTACCATCCTCAAATGGATGATCAAACCGAATGGTTAAATTAAGTGCTGGAGGACATGCTACGCATGTTTGTGATGCAATAGCCACAAAAGTGGGAATATTATCTCCACTTGGTGGAATTTCATATAATAATGGGCATCATGAATCACTGCCCATGAGCCCCTTTGAGGTGTTGTATGGAAGGAAGTGTAGGGTGCTCATAAATTGGAATAATCTAGTTAATAAGCTAGCAATGGGACCTGACATACTAGCAGAAATGGAGGAGACTATTAAAAAGGTTCAACAAAATCTAATCGCTGCTCAAGATAGATAGAAAGTGTATGCAAACCAAAAGAGGAAATTCAGGGAATTTCAGCTGGCAGATCACGTATATTTAAGGGTAAAGCCTTGAAAATTTTCCTTACAATGGCAGGGTTGTGTCAAGTGAGCACCCTGGTACTGTGGACCATTCCAAGTTTTGGAATAGATTGGGCCGACGGCCTACAAGATTGCATTACCAAGCCACATTCAGGTCCAAAATGTGTTCCACGTGTCCTTGTTAAAAAAATATGTGTATAATCCTCAGGATATCATCAACTGGGAAAATATTTAGGTGATCGGTTAAGTGGAATATATGACTTTTGAATTGATTGTTCTGAAAAAGGTTGTGACTATGAATTGTTTCTTTTTTGTAGGTCGAACTGGAAGGAGAGTTTCTGGCATAACTTCTTCGTATTCTCAATCGGAGAGAAACCACCTTGTGGAAGCGAGCCATCAGCGAGGTTAAAGTGCGGCGGAATCACTTTGGCTTAGATGAGGCCACCTAGGAGGAGGAATTTATGTGGAAAACTTATCTGGTGTTGTTTTTTGAAAGCAGAAAGAACACCGGGGACAGTGTTCGTCATATGGGGGGGAGATGTAACACCCCAAGATGCCTAAACAGTATTGTGTTTACTAAGTTGATCTTTACCATTTATTACTTTAGTTTTACTACCTCATGATGTTAAATAATAAATCCCTGAGGCTGGAAGGCCAAGAAACATATATCTGGTTACCTAAATTATTGGTAATTAGGAATCCAAATACTTTAACAAAAATAGAAATTGTTTACATTAATTAAAAGAAACAGTTACAAAGACAGTTACCAATCTACCCTAAAGTGAGATTTAGATGGGGGAAAAAGATCCAGGAGAACTATCCTCGAGCTGGGTGGAATAAACCAGTGAGAAAACTCTCAAGAACAGTCAGTGAAAGTATTCAACTTGAGGCGGGACAAGAGTCCGAAGGCTCAAGGTACTTGATTATGGCTAGAATTAATTTAACTATGAACAAGAGAAAGTGCGTGTGGCGGGTCTGGTCGTAATTTCTAGGCTCGTGGCTGGGAGGAGAGACTTTCCAGAAGTGTTTGGATCTTACAAGTTACTAGCATTGAACATATAAGTATGATAGAAAGTTTCATTATAAATTAATACTGGACTGTGGAAATCAATCTAATGATAAATTAGAATTTGTCAATTTGAATTGATTTTAATAGAGTAAACTCAGGAATGTAATTCCTTGAAAGTGCATTATTACAGAAAATAGGAACTACCAGTTTCACAAATGAAATCATAGACAATTCATTATGGCAAAACATCAAAATAACAATCAATGCTAGCAAATTATGGAAAAATATGTTCATTCAATAGTTAAACAATCAAATTCTCTCAAGTATGAAGAGTAGTTTATTATAATAAAACAACGAAATATTCTGTATGAGATATTACAAGAGCTTTGTAGAATGGACGATAGGAAACACCACCAGTTTCAAAAGAATTTATCTCTAACATTAAACCAATAGTCACACACACACATAAACCATGTTATCGAACATTGAACTTATGTAGAAATGAGCTAAATATTAAACTGCATGTTATTACAGTAGTAAAATATAAATATTTAATCTTAAACAGGATTGTTATGGAGAAATCAGACGAAACAACCAAAACCCTAAGCAAGGAAAAACAAAGGTATGCTCGACCCATCATTCAATTCAGCAATAAATTATACACTGCCTTTTAAAAATAATATGATAGACCTTTTAAACAATATGTTAAACGAAATAGATTAAATAAGTTTCACATTAGCAAATTAAAAGCATAGAGCTACATTTCGAAATGTTCTCGATAGCCGGCGCGTGTTGACATGACTAGAACTTAAAAAAATAACTATCATGTGTATAAATAGCTTAAAACACTACAACAAAGAAGAAACCCCAAAAACCCTCAATGGATTAAATATGGAGCATTCACAAAACTGTAGGTGCCATGCACAGTACTCGACCTATTCCTGTATATTGATAAATATCTATGACTCAGCCTCTATTTTTGGATAAGTAAACATGTTTATAACTTAAGTTCATGCACCATAAGTAAGAGATCCAACCTATAAATAAACATGGATGCCATAAGCTCTTAAGACTTTAAGGGTCGTGGTCTTTTTCAAATAACTATATGAGAAATTATGTATGAGTACCTGTTACACAAGCCAGAAGCAATGAAGTCAGTATGCATTTGATTCTATGTCATATGCTAACAGAATGACGCCAAAGGAGGAGCTTTTGCCTGAGTTGGAAGGGTTTCCTCTTTGAATAGCCTACATGTGTAACAATGTGCTATCTTAATTAAGAAAAGAAAGACACGGTTTAAAATATAAAACCTTTTAACAAAAAGAAGACAAAGATTTGCAAAATTTAGGGTTACGTTGATGAGGGACTTACCCTTCGAAAATGGCCTTTGGAACAAAGTGTTGCCTGCTATATTAGAAGCTGCTCAAACCATCCCTGTGCAGTGGAGGCGAGCCATTAAACTTGGTACCAGATAGAAACCCCAAGCAGACGCTGAATTCATATTATGCAGACAAATGAAACCATGTTTTATTAGTTCGTCAGGGATACCTGCCACCACATGTCTAACCGTCACTACCATCTCAAACCACAGAAAGCTCAACACTTGAACAAAAGCCCTCAACAGTCCAAACCATCACAGAGCAGCAAGAAACCTCAAAATGACAACAATAATGAGTCTACTAGTTGTTGGTGTGAAAAGTTGGTTAGGTTATTAAACCCTAAACCCCCTCCGCCGTCGAATCATCTGACCAAGATCAACGGGCACAAAGTAGGACAATTGTCGCAAGCTAGTGGAACTTGTTGGTAGGCACATGCAACCTCCTGGTCTATCCTCTTGCTGTGTGTTTCCATGTATAAGAGCCAACTCAGTAAAGTTTGGGGAGGGACCATGTGCACACTAAACCAAAAGAAAAAAATATCTCCATGCCAATTTCGTTATCTGTGTATTGTAATATCACACGAATTACATATAAGTTTTGTCTGGTTCTGTGGACTTATATCTTAAATACATTTAATACTTCCATAATCTATGGCAGGTCCTTTATCCAAGGTCGGATATGTGTATAGGTAATTTTTTTTTTATTATTTTTTTTTTCTATATATTTCATAAGTTTCTTATTTAGTTGTTACATTTTCATTTCTTTTTAAATGAATGGTGTCATGACACCTAAAAATGAAGTAATGAAATTTTTATTTTCCACCTTCTTTAAATAAATATTTCATGACATGTAAAAATTTAATGGGTTTTTTTTCTTAGCATAGTATACCATTGGATGCTTTTTGTTTCTTTTTATTCTTAGCATATTTTGCAGTAAACTTTCCTCGAAATTAGGCATGAATTTCTTAAAATGGTAAGTTTGAGCTTCATAATCTACACAATTCAAGTTCCCTATTCACAGGGTTAAATCTATTTATGCATTCAAAATTACATTTTAAATCAATCTCACTATCAAATTTATTGATTCCAATAAAAATTACTTCCACCTACTTTGGAATAAATATTTTCAACAAATTAATGGACTTCTATTTTTCACCTCTTTTTGAATGAGTGTTTCATGGAACCTAAAGATAAAGTAATGGTATTTTTATTTTCCACCTCATTTATGTGAATTTTTTCATAACATGGAAAAATAAATTAACAGGCTTTTATTCTTAACATAGTCTAACCATTTAATGTTTTCAATTATTTTCCACTAATTTCTTGGAATTGTAAGTAGGGCTCTATAATCTATACAATTCATGTGTCTTCGCATTGACAACAATGAATCTATTTATGCATTCAAAAATATATATTAAATAACTAAAATTTACAATCTCACGACAAAATTTATTATGGGATTCTAGCCAAACAATAAATACTCTTCACCTACTTTGAACAAATTTGTTCATGGTAGGGAAAAACAAATTAATGGACTTATTTTTCAGATCTCTTTCAATTACTTGTTTCATGACACCTGAAGATGAAGTCATGGAAATTCATTTTTCACAACTTTTGAACTTGACTTGAAATGTTCAGATATGAAGACACCCCAATGCTAAGCAAAACTGTATATTAAACATGTTAACAAATAACAAGTAGGTTGTTAAGGAGAAGACCTAGTGGTTATAGTGGTAGTGGTTGGAATTGATATTGTGCCACCAAAGTAGGAATTAGACTTAGTTGCTAATTCTTCTAGTTATTTATATAAAAAAAAAACAGAATAAAAACTTGACTCTTAAATTCTTTATATCAAAGAAAAAATAAATCTAAACATGGAAAGCATTAATTGTGTCTAATATTGAAGCTCATAATTTTAACCTTTATTTTCTTGAACGATGAATTCTAATGAATTTTGCCTTAATAATCATGTAATGCTAAGGTATTTATCTTGGTTATTTGTTTACATGTAGTGCGATGATGAATCAAGGCAATGTGTGTCACAAATTTTCAGAGAATAGTCCTTCATTGTGTGGCCATGATCATTGCCCATTGTTACCTAGTTCTCAAATTATACTTTAGAACATATCCTTTCACAAGTGAATATTAGTTTGAGTTCATTTTTTTCTTGCTTTCTATGAATCATGGTTATTTCTTACTAATTACTATTGGTTATTTTCATTACTTTCGTGTTCTCTATACATCATAGTTATTTCTTACTAGTTATTAGTTATTTTCAATATTTTTTTTTGGCTCTCTATGCATCATGGGTATGCCAAAGACTGTATTAGAGCAAGGTTGTAGTTCCTGAGTCATATGGGTCATCAAACAAGTGAAATTTCATGCAAAGGGTAAGTCAAGGGCACCTTTTTGGTTGGAATAGTTTCTTGAAAACAAGAATTTTAAGAAATATTGGAAAATTAGGATTATCCATACAATGATGTGGATTCCATGTGTGTGATGATATGGTGACGGTAATGTTGATATGCCAAGATGGCAGATCAATGATGGGGCCATGGTGGAAAACATTAAGGTGGGGTAGCTGGGGCTGGTTTATGGTATAACATGGTGGATTCCATTGGATATCATGTGGCTACAACACGTTAATAAGTTGTAATAGCCCATAAGTTGTATCATAAATTTTTTAATGTGGTTTTGTAACTTTGCAAAAAATATCAACACCAATTGGTAAGAGTTGCATTGCTAAAAGTGGTATGGCCCCAACAAGCAATATTGAAGGTTTGGGAGAAATTAACCTACCTCCCATTAAAGGTTCTAATATGTGATCTGTATCCGAGCATTTTATCTCCACCCGTATGTGATATACACACCTCACATACTTTGTTTTTAATCATACATTTAAGGAGTAGGTGGTGGTCCTATTAACAAAATATCATGTTTAAGGAGGAAATGAATATTACTAAATTCACCATGACTTTCTTGTAATATCATGAGTTGATAACTCCCATTCATTAATGATAATTATCACTTGGATTTGATTCTATATGGTTACAAGGTTCCACTATCTATAAATTAGCGTTAACACAGTAGTTGTCCTATAAGATTTAAACTAGTCTATCCATCTTAAACCTAGATCTTCCAAGTCTCAAGAGGGATCAATTTTATTTGCACTCTAAAAGAGATTTGCATCTCAAGAGATTTGATACCTCTCTAGGCTTGGTAGATCAGAGTTAACATGGATTTAGGATGATTTGAAATTTAATTATAAACAGAATTATAAATATAATTATTAATTTTATGGTTTTTATTTTACTTTAATTCTGACATCTCCATATATCCAACATTACAAAAAAAAATATACATGTATACAAGATTAATTGATATTAAAGCATAAGGTTGTATTAGATACTCATTACATTAATTTTAATTATGTGCATGAGATATTCATTACATTAACTAAGGTATGATGAGAGCTGAGACTTGTAACTTGGTGAAAACTAAATGTGTCTTATGTTATGACCCGCTTTCGTTAACTCGCCTAGTGACTATACACCAACCTAGATGGGGTTACATCAACATTGGTTCACTGAGGATGGCATCGAACTCTCTAGAATCATTCTCAACCCTACACTTGTCACTACAGATCTTGAACTCAACAGCCTAATCGAAAATCCTTCTTACAACCCTAGGATTGGCGGTCTAGATGCAAAGGAGGTCATTGAGGAATTAGATCTGCAAGTCCAATGACCACAAATTCCTGGGAATATGCATCTCGGGTAAACATCCTTCTTTCACCAGTAAAATCCTGACTGTGTTTCCTTGGGTTATTGATAAGTTCTCATATTAGGGCACATTTCTTCGGCTAATCGAACTTTTTTCTTGTATCCCTATTTTCATTGTACCTAGGTTTTCAACCTTCTCACTTGGAGATTGTTTTCTTGTATTGACAAGTGAGGTCCATGTTTGTTGTGAACATTACTTGCGATAACAAAATCTCAGGTTACCAATTGATTATTTTCTTCTTTTCCAGGTTGGAAACTGAGCCATTATTTGTTGGAACCTTTGTTCCAGAAAGCGTTGCTTCAACCATATTTCGAGTCTTATGAATTCAGGTAGTTTGTTAGGATTAAGGGTTTTCTGGTTGGGTACCTTCTGAGGTGAATATTTGGCTTTATGCTCTAAATTATGGCTACGTCCTAATTTCTCTTAGAGTTATTTTTATGTAACATTGAATACATGGTGCAGCCATGCTTTACCAACCTGTAATTTTCATTGTAAATGTGTTCATTGTTTAAATAACTCATAGTTTATCTTGAGGGTTAAATAATTCGTATTGAGTGTTAGAATGCAATATTTTGTTGTAGAATAAACATGGTCGTCAATCAAAGCTATTCTTGCTGCAAAATATTCTCAGTATGCATTTCTTGTTTACTTACTTATACCCGCTCTCTTGTAAATTTTGGGTAAGAATATTTTTTGTGGTCTTTTATCATCGTGATACCAACTTTCAACCACTTACATTGGTTGTTAAAATGATTCTATTTAGTTTATTTACTTCTATAGTCTAAGTTCATAATGATAAATATTAAGGTTTTACCTTTTTTTGTAACTATAATGATATCGAGTAGCTTGAGGGATTGTTCTTGGGCTTCTAGAAGATGTTTAGGCCCAAGAAATAACCTTCTAACTCCCAGATCTTCTATTTTTTCAGATGAGTTTTTATATGTAAGCTATGAGAAAAATTCTCCCTGAGATTACCCTTTTCTCAAAACTTGCTAGACATGATTAAGTTTGTTCCCATTTCAGCCATTTCTGGCTTGAGACCTTGTCTAATTTCTAATAGCAAACCCTTGGCCAAATTCCTTCTAGAATTTATTTGCCGCTTATACCTACAACAAAAACTATCTAAACCCACCCATAATGTGGGTATAGAGTTCATCAATTATCATAAGCAAAAAAAGGGTTAAGTATACTCATTCTTTTAGGGTGTTCACCATTTCATGAATGGAGCTCAAGAGAGCATTTACAACACACTTAATTCAATCTAGCTAATAATATTTAAAATAGCATGTACAATACACATCATTTTCTCTTTTTATCTACTAGCAATATTCAAAACAACATTGCATACCACTACATATTCTCTAAGTTACACAAATATGCTTTCATGAGAAGTCACACCCACATGAAGAAGAGGTTTCCTACCTGCTAATGAGATCAGTCTCGAGACTACATCCCCCCTTGATCTAACCTTACATGTAGGTTAATTTTTAGGAAAACACTAAAAGAAACTTCTTCCTGCGACTATTTGTTCCCAACCAGACTTAGTCAAGGACAATTTGCATTCAAGAATATTCCTCAGGCCAACTAGTAGGAAAAGGAGAAATAGGTCTCATAAAACAGTCTTTTCAACTTCTATTGTTCTTCCACTTCAGACCACCTCACGTTCATTGACCCTCTCGGTTTTTCCTTCTTTCATTTTAACCTTATCCTTCAAAGGTCGGTAACCTCCTAACCCATAATTTTCCAACTACCCTCACAGGTGGTTTCATTTAACCTTCCTCTTCATGTAGTTCCTTCTTGCATAAACATTCAATTTCTGTGATATAAACAAATATTTCCTACTTAACATTATACCTTTACATGGTCTGCAAGGTAATATAATGTCTTTAACCACAATAAAAGAAAATATTTACAAGTTTCCAAGGGATGTGTCATCTTCCCCTCCTCGAGAAAAACAATGTCCCAATTTTGTCACAGCCATAGAATAGGCTTGGGTATGCTTTCCCCATAAATTGCTCATCTTCCCAGGTAGCCTATTTTGAACTAAAGTGCTTCTGCTTCACTTTAACCTAGGTGATAGTTTGCTTCCATAGCATTACTTCTCTCAATTGAGTATATGCACAGCTTTGACCAGGAATTCTCCATCTAGTTCTACATGTACATTCACCATTAACAATCATTATTAGTCTATTTTATTAACATAATCTATAATATTTATACATATACACATTTGTAATTCTTACCTGTATGTTTTTCAAATCATTGACATGTCTAGGATCATATATGTATTTTTTCAGTAACAAGGCATGAAATGCACTATGAACACATATGTGGCTAGGCAAGGCTAATTGTTATGCCACATGCCCAACCCGAACTAAAATCTGAAATGGGCCACAAAAATAGGGGGGAAATTTGGCACAACCTCCCCAACGTAGAGTCCTCTTCTTAAGATTGATTCTCACATATATTTGATTCCCTACTTGAAATTCTTGATAACTTCACTTTGTATCTACATACATGTTTTGTCTATCTCAAGCAGATTTTAAGTTTCCCCTCACTTTCCTTACAGCCTCTTCCATTTCCTTTAGTAATTCGTGTCCCAACATCAAGTTATCTTCCAGACCACTCCAATTAACATGTGTTCTGCACATGTTCCCATATAATACCTAAAACAGAGTCATATTTAGATAGGTATGATAGTTATTATTGTAAGCAAATTCTACCAAGTGAATTTAGTCCTCCCACTTAGTTGGTTGTTGCATTACATGCATTCTTAAAATATCCTCGATCACTTGATGCACTCTTTCGGTCTTCCCGTTTGTTTGAGGGTGGTATGCAGTACTAAATTGTACTTGGGTACCTAACCCATTGAATAAAGCTTTCCAAAAGGAAAATGTAAATTTCAAATCTCTATCTGAAATTACTAGTTTTCCTAGCCCATGCAACTTGAAAATATATTTCATAAATATGTTAGCAATTTGAACTATTTTGTAGGTATATTGTACTAGAATGAAATGAGAAAACTTACTCAATTTATCAACCACTACCATTATAGAGCCATTTTTACTTTTTGTTTTAGGTAGACCCGTAATAAAATCCAAAGTAATAGTCTCCCATTTACACTTGGGAATAGGTAACACGTGGAGCAATCCAACCAGATGTTGGTGTTTTGCCTTCACCTGTTGACATTCCAAACATTTAGAAAAGTATACATTTACCTCTTTCTTCATATATGGCCAAAAATATTCCTTCCTTAAGGCATAAATTAATTTCTAGTATCTTGGGTGAGTAGCATAAGGGATTTTTTTATATTCATCAAGAATTAATTGTTTAATATTTGTCTAGTTAGGAACATACATTATGTTCCAGTAACTTAACAATTTTCCCTTATTTATCCCTTATCCAAGACGGTGTTCACTACTATTTGGTTTCCTTTCTTGCTTCCATAAAAGTTGATACTCTAGATCCCTCGAAGCGGCCTCCTTAATATGTTCCTTGAAAGAAGTTTTAGCTTCACTAACTGAAATTTCAAACATAAAATTCAATTTTCTACTCAAAGTGTCAACTACTTGGTTCTCGTTTCCTTTCAAATTCTTAATTCCAACTCAAATTCACTTAGGAAAGTAATCCAATGGGCTTGTCAAGCATTTAGAGTAGGGTTTTCAAAATAATTTGTTAGGATATTGTGATCTACCATTAGTATGAATCTTTTCCCAAGAAGATAGTGTCGCCACATTTTTACGGTCTGTATTATTGTTGTTAACTCTAAGTCATAAGCTAAGTACTTTTTTCATGCTCCTTGAAATTCTGAGATTCCTACACCACCACCCGACCTTCCGGCATTAGTAATCCCCATACACGCTCCATTGTTGGCTTGACGGGTCCTCACACAGGTTTAACATTAATTAGACAAGAAAATCCCTACACTATTGGCCCTTTCAGTATCAATCCACATAGCGTGGACTAAATTCTCACCCAAAGCAGTATTGGGGGGTGTAGGAACCAAGTTTCTACACCCTGAGATGGTTGTGATGTTGGTTATATGCCCTAACCTTCCTTCACACAGATTGATAAGCCTTTTAGGCCTTATCAAAGTATTTCCCTTATTCGTCCTTGAAGCATCTGTGAAAGCTTCTAATCATCCTTTGCGGACCCTAAATAGATAGATCAGGCACTTATGTGCATCTGTAATTACTTTTACCTCTATATCTACCCAGATTTTCTTAAGTATTGGTTACTTTAACATGCATTGCGATTAGTTTCATGGAAATAGATATCTCTAATTGCGGTCATATAAAACAGAGAAAGATATAGATTCACGCATCAGAGTAGCATTAAAACATAAACCCAGTATTCAACATATCATAATCACATGCAATGAACAAAAGTAAAATACACATGTAATCACTACAAGAAAATAGGTCATTGGTGAGGGTCATGCCTGTGATGGACCTTTAAGGTCACCAATGTCACATATGGTGACGGTCTTTAAAAAAGAATTGTTGTAAGTGTATATAGTGATGGTCCTTTAAGGTTTGTCCCCAAAGCAATTTTCAATGACACTTTTGGTGAGGGTCGTTAAAGGCCCGTCACTAATTCTCTCTTTGGTGACACTTTTGGTGAGGGTCGTTAAAGGCCCATCACTAATTCTCTCTTTGGTGACACTTCTAGTGACGATCTTTTATTAACCATCACTAATGATATTTTGGGTTAATTTTGGTGACAATCAATAAATGTTCATCATCATTGATCATTCCAATGATTTTTTGATGATGCTTCATGCTTGTGACAGACCTATAAGGTCCGTCACCAATGTCGCATATGGTGACGGTCTTTAAAAAATCGTTGTTGTAAGTGTATATAGTGATGGTCCTTTAAGTTTTGTCACCAAAGCCATTTTCAATGACACTTTTGGTGAGGGTCATTAAAGGCCGGTCACTAGTTCTCTCTTTTGTGACGCTTTTGGTGAGAGTCGTTAAAGGCCCATCACTAATTCTCTCTTTTGTGACACCTCTAGTGATGATCTTTTATTGACCCTCACCAATTCTCTTTTTGGTTACTTTTGGTGATGGTAAAAAAATGTTCGTTATCTTTGATGATTCCAATGAGTTTTTGATGACGTTATGTAGCTGTTACTATATTTTTTGTCAAAATATAACGTTTTAAGACCATTGTTGTGGAGTCTTTTTCATTATGTGTCCAAGGTCATAGTGGTTATAATAGTTAGTCAATTTGTTAAGAAGTAACTAGTGTGTATCATTTCCCTCAAGTCATAAGAATATAGTTTTCCTATGAGTCAACACATGACTCATCTCTATTAGGTTTATTATCACACAAATTTCCTTTAAATAAAGTTCCACTAATGTGTAGGAACTATATTATTTAATACATAATCAATCTCTGTCAATTCTATCAATGAGAGAGACCGAGCACTCCTCAACACTCATGACACACCTTAACATGCTTTGGAATAGTACACTAACATTCCTTGGCACCTCGCATGTCTTGGAACATCTTTGCACCCAAAACATCTTTGTACTAAGAACATCTTGCCATGAGTAGGACACCCAAGCACATGTTGGCATGTCGTAGCATAGCATAGCACTCCCTTATCATGTGTTGGCATGTCATGTAGTCCCTAGAATTCCCTGGAACACCTTGGGATAATATTGCATTGACAAACATTAGCACTTGGCACACATTGGCACTTGGCATGTATTGGAACATATTATTAGTGTGCCTAGCATGCCCCTTTTGAAAAAGATAAAGTCTCGACTTATTAAGCCTCTTATGTGTTCATTTCCTTGCATTTTAGCTTTGTTATTCCTTTTGTTTCCTTGAAACTCCTTGACGCATATTGGTATACTCTGGAACCCTACACATCCTAGCATGTCTTAGCACTTGGCATGCCTCGACACTATTTGGCACATGTTAGCATACCCTAGAACTACCTAGCACAATCTAGCACTTCTTGACATTCCCTGATATTCCCTGGCATGCCTTACCCATGCCTAACATACCTTTTCACTCCCTCCTTGACATGATAGTTAGCACTCATTGACACTCCCTGACACACCCTCATATTCATTCACTTCCATGGATTTTGACCTAGCTCCCTTGTGTTTTCCTAGTACTCCCTAACACTCCTCATCATGCGTTGGCACTCTCTAGTAGACCTTAACAATCTTTGATATGCTATGCCACTTCCTAGCATGCATCACACTCCCTAACGCATGTTGGCACTTGGCAAGTCTTATAAGCATGTTTGGCATGCGTTGAGATGACTCGGTATCATGCTTTAATATTAAAGTTATTTCAGATAAACTATTGGAAACTAGATGAGAAGAAACATATGAAGATTTGGTAGTTAGAATGCATTGACACTTTGAACCTATTGGTACCTAGTGTTGGTGTGCCTAGGATGCCCCTCATGGAAAAGGTAAATTGATGACTTATTAACCCTATTATGTGCTCATTTCCTTGTAGTTTAACTTGTTCCTCCCTTTCGTTTCCTTGATAGTCCCTGGCATGCATTGTCACACCCTTGTACATCTTGGCATGCCTTAGCACTTGGCACATCTTAGCTTGTTTGACATGTCTTCATACTATCTAGCACATGTTAGCATGCCCTAGCATTCCCTAACACAACTTGGCAGTCATGACCTCACAACTAGCATTACATTTTTCCATGACTTGGGAACCTTACTTTCACTAGAACACCTCAGAAGTCCCTAATTGTCATGCCCTCTGTTATCCTCCATAATGTCCCAGGCTGATGAGGAGATCGATGGAGGTAACCACAGACCAATATTTTAGTTTGGTAGCTAGCCCTACCAAACTAGAGTGAGCTCTCTCTATGAAATCACAACCAAGAGATAATTGGAATGTAAAGGCTTTTAGGCTAGATAGATAGGCTCAAGTGGGTTTTGGAAAATTTAGGCTCATCATGTTTGCTTGATGATCCCACCTCCATGGGTTGTACTGACATGGTTTGGTGTTGGCTTGGTGTAGTGGTTATATGCATTTTCAAGGTTGCCTCAATGAAGGTGTCCCATGTCATGTTCTTCTCTTTCAAATGATGGAGTACTATAACCTTTATTAGTTTGTGGTGAAATAGGTTGGGATAATTCACTTTTCCTTTCAATTGAACCCTTTTATACATTTTGCTTAGGCTTGTATACAAGTAGCTAGACAAATTTAGAGACTTGGGAGCTATAAAGTGCATGAGCAGTCTTATGTGTTATTGATATAGCCTAGAAAATCTTCCCTCACATGTGAAGAACTTCATGACAACCTTCATCAATGGTGCATATCTCTCCAACAAGTATATGAATGGGAAAACATGTGAGTGAGGTCCTTTGTATTGTGATTTCAAGTAGGGTTTGTACTCTTCTAGGTCTAGGTTCATGCCTTTGAACCAATTTTCAACATGGTTTGGTATTCCTGTAGCTTGAGAGATGGCATCCACTGAAAACATGAAATCAATCCCTGTAATAGTGATCTTGTCTTCCTTCAAGGTCAGGGAAAGTATACCTGTGAGATGCTCATGGTAACCTACTTCCTGCACTCTTTTACAAAACCCTAAACAATTGACATCTTCAAATCATTTGATGAAAAATGGGGAGGAGGTGATTTCATTTCAATTAGAGGGCTCAAACCTCAGTATCTTCCCCCCAGTATCTTTAGACCAAAAGAATTGATGTTATTATAGCTAGCTACCTTTGGGCTAGGCCTAAATCCACAGATAAGATACCTTTGGTCTATTTAGAGGTGCTTGCAAGACATGAGAATGATTGAGGGTGGGGTATAAAGGACACATAATGTTTTAGTAAGGCTTTAATTGTCAAGAAATTATGGAAAACTTTCTAGGGAAAAGGTATTTGGTAATAGGTTATTAAAGAGAAATATCTAAAAAATAGACAACTTAAGGAATGGATTAAAGAGGTGGCTCCAAAGAAGAAGGTGACATCTTATATATGGAGAAGCATGATGAGAAGCAAATATTGGCTACTACGAAATATGAGATGGGGGGTTGGAAGGGGGAATAGGATAGAAATAGGACTAGAAGATATCAAAGGAGTGGAGGGAATACATACTCTTTCTGTTCGCATCCTTGAGCATTTCCATAAGAAAAGGCTTTACTTTATGAACTAAATCTCTTGTGATTGAGGATATTCTTATGTTACAAGTTATTGGCTTACTGCATTTGAACTTGGATTTCCAGAGTATCTATTTGTGGAATGGGCATGTTTCAACACAGTTAAGTCTAACAGGTTTAAAACTCACTTAGAAGAAATAAAAGATAAAATGGGAAGGTGTTATGTATAATGAACAGATCTCAGTTAAAGAGATTTATAAACATATTTCTCATGGACATGGCTTGAATAATAATGCTTTTTGGTTTCATAACACGTGGAGATGGGACATACCTCTCAAATTAAAATGTTTTATGTGGCTGGTGGTCCATAATAATATTTTAACTTGGGATAATATCTATAAAAGGGGCTTTCAAGATCTTGGAAGATGCTCTTTATGGAAAGAAGATTTAGAAGACATGGAAGATCTATTTCTAACATGTCCTTTTGCGATCTCGGTATGGAGTTCAGTTCTTCAAACACTTAAAATACATGTAATCTAGAACATGGTTTCCATTTAGAGATGTCTCACTCAATGGTTTGAAGGTTTCAAGACATATCGTTCCTTGCCTTTCTATATTTTGTGGGGCATATGGAGAAGGAGGAATGAGAATATTTTTGAGAACCAGATACTAGAGACGCCTATTTAAATATTTTTCATATTTTATGCAGATATGGCCAATGAAGGAGGAAAAACTTAGAAGACATTTTTGACTTGTGAAGCTATGGTCCTACTCTTTTTTTTTTTTTTTTTATGGAGCATCCACCAACGGGGTTTGTGGAAGTGGGACACATTTGGTTTTGAAGCCAGACAACACCTTCCATTTCAATTGGTATAGGGGCAAAGGGTCAAATAATAGAGTTGAGATAATCATACTCTTGGGGGCTCTTCTATGTGCTAACTGGGTTGCAATTGAAGATTTACCTATGTTTGGAGATTTCAAGATGATCCTAGATTGTGTACAATTGAGAAAAAAATTGGACCACCTTCCCTTACTTTTTGGATGCAATGCATAAGATATTTGATGAATACCTTTCAAAGGCTAGCCTCTAATAATGTCTATAGGGAGTAGAATCAAGTGGAAAATTTCCTATCAAAGAAGGGATGTAACTGTGTGCCAAGGAGGATCTTCTACTCAGTTTTCGACAAAGGAATTTGTTGACGGTGCTGGACCCCCCAACATGTCAAGGGGATCTCCCCGGTAAGAAGTCCCAATTAGACCTTATATCGTTTGGTGTAGGAATCCCAGTAGTGGGTCATAAAGCAATGCCTTGACCACTAATGTCGCACAGAGGCAAGTAAGATAAATCTTTCAGTAACTAGGGTGTGACTGCTGCAGTGAGTCAAGGAAGGTGCATGAGAGGTTCTAACACAGGTGGGGTGGGATGAGTGTGCCCCTTGGCAACCTGTAACAATACTCAGCTGGGAAGGGAACACACGAGAGAAGATGCATTATAAGCTGGAAAGCAGGTCAGCCGACAATCCAATGTGATGGTTAAACCAACAACACATCTGCAACAAGATTCATATAAGTGCATACAAAGTAGTTCATACACAAATACGTAAGTTAAACAATATACATCACTAAAACAATCGGAACAGTCCAACTATAATAACAACATATGCATGTAATGTGTCGGCACTTATTATATAAAGAAGTGTAAGTTCCAATCATACAATACATCCATGTAAACCTGCTAGCCCCAACACTGGAATGTTATAGCCACATCCACCTGCTCCTCCAAAGAGATGAACTAGCCCCGTGCAGTGGAGAAGCCAAGGCACGTTACAATATTATCCAAGCTCTTTCCAAGATAGTTTTATCGGGACCTTGGGTGACCAAAAGCCTATACAATGAGTTATGAGGGACTATTTATAACAAAGGGTGGGGTGACTGTTGAAATTCCCCTTTATGACCATTCAACTACCCCCATGACTCTTCACCTACTCTATGACTGTTACATCCACTATTGACACTTGACTTACACTTGACATGACTTAACATTACAATGCACATGTATCCATGTGAACAAAAATGGCTTGAGTAAGCCAAACTAGACATCACTTTGATTTAAACAACTATAGAAATCAAACTGCTTGACATCCTCATGCTGATCACCAATAACATATTGATGCCAAGATCTATAATCCCTGATAATGTCTGTGTGTTTCGCTGTGACATCTATCTAAAACCTGAACCTTGCCTCCATAACATCTAGGTACACTGCTCGAGCTCCTCTGTCCAACTCGTATGAAAGCATGAGCATCATTGTCTCCAATGTGGCTGGACCAAGAACATACTTGGCGCATGATGTTTGCACTGATAGGCAAGTCTAGGCTGGTGGCAATGTGCATCAACTCATCGAAGTACAAGTCAAATTCTAGTGAGACCTGCTTCTTGGTCTTCACCTAGGTGAGAGTCACAAGTGATGGGATCGCATGTGTGCGTACCACAACATCCATGCTCTTGAATACTCGTGCATGGGAAGCCTGTATGATAGTGAAGAGTTGTGGGAGGTCCTCATAGTTATGCATATGACTCAGGATACATGCTTGCGGCTCGACCACATCAGCCCTCATCATCTTTGGCCAGTGAAGTGAGGCTCCCTTGCACTTCATCACCCATATTTGCATGTTGTCAACAACATCATGCATGTTCATCGAGATGCGTGCTCTTCTAGCACATCACTGCTGCCATCCGTTGAGATGGATTACTGCCTTGTGCACGATACCAAAATTGGAGTACAATGCTCGCATAACTGTGTCAAGGGATAATACTTCATCTAATATTGCCTTCTTCAGTTCAGCTCGGCCGGAAGTCTCCTCCTTGCTTGGCCACCTGTAGTTCCTTTTCCATTCGTTCATTCTCAGCTATCAGAAAGTGAACACTTGAGCTAGTGGCTTTGGCATACACTATGGTTGCATCGGCCAATGCAACTGGATTCTTGTGCACATTATTCACGTTGACTCGCTCCTCAACTTTCGCAAGATATGTGCAATCCTCCATATTTGGTACTTTGTGAGACTGCACAACTCTGTGATGATATTCGTCAAAAGTGATGTTGTGCATCTCTCCTTCCTGTTGACGACCAAGGATCTCAGTGCCTCTTTGGTCATTCGAGACTTTCTCATCATCTAGATGCATTGAGGTGGGTGAGTTGACCTCTTTGTGTTGAGGCATGAGGTTGGTGTCCTGTGTTAACTCTTGTTGTTCCATGTCTGCATCCAACCATTGAAGTGCTTGTTCTATCTCATGAGAAAAGTCTCGCTCTTGCAATGGTTCACATTATTCGCCTTATGCCAGCTGTTCAGATGAATCAACTACTTGTACAGGAGCTGCTTCGTCTATTTGCACATGTTGCACGCCCTGTTGTATCTGCTGTTGTTGTGCTTCCCTGTCCTGTTTCCACAACTCTTGTTCTTTTTGGAGTTTCTCCCTCAACTCATGCAACTCCTCCTATACTTCTTCCATTCTCTTCTTATCCCTCTGCCTTCGCGCGATTTGCTTCTCATGTTGCTACCTCTTTGCCTAAATAGCCCTAGTTGTTTATTCTACAAGTGTATCTACTTAAAACTTGCAACTTTTATCCTCCTCTATGTAATCGACAATCTTCCTCTTCCCTTTGTCATGCATAGGTATGCTTGGATCTGCGCCTCTGCTGCTATTATTGGTACTCTCCATGATGTTGTCTCATGTTTCTTCACTAACCACTGCACAACGAAGTCAACCTATTCATTGGGTTTGGAGGAATTGTAGAAATACCTCCATGAGTCCTCCTCGGCCTAATGAAATGCCCCATAGATCCAGTTGAACTGAACTCTCGAGCAATGATCCTTCACAATGAAATCTCATGCAATGATCCTTCATAATGAAATGTGGGTCATATGGATTGAAGCTTCGGAGGTCAAACATGTACTTCTTCATCTGTTCTTCTTCGACATCCACTTGCTTGATACTCTAGATCTCATTCAACCCAATCCGAAACGGAAGAGCGGGCCAAGGTACATTCTTCTTCCGCTACATTCTAGCTATCAATCCTGCTGAGATGTGATATGCTACTTCCTTCATGACAAGTACGTCTAAGGCAAACATGGGTAGAACATGCAGAGGCTTCTCCTCACTGAAAATTCAAATGAAATTTCTAGACAGTGAGGCATACCAATATGCAATGCCTAACAATGCCTCAATTGCTTCCTCTGACATGCCATGTGGATCTTGTTTGAATATCATCTTGTACACTGGGGTGAAAAAATGTTTGAATTTCATCTTGTACACTCTCCCGATGATTTGATGTCTTCATTAATGCACCATAGTAAGATTTCCATATTTCCCTTGCCCTTGTTTCTTCGACCTCTTTTCTTTGTTTTTTGTCTAGTTGGAAAAAAAAAAATTGATACTTGCGATGCGATAACCATGTATATGAAGACACCCTAAATCTCTGAGACTGAGACCTAGGGTTTGATAGTATTGAAATCTATGCTCTATTCTGGTGGGGTTGGTAAATTCGTTGGGTACAATGGATGCTATGTCAAAGGATGGTTGGATCAGTTTCCTGTACATTACTTACATGATATATTTATGGGACTTTAGATATGAAAAAAGTTCAATTGTCTGTCTGTTTGTCTATATAGGAGATTTCTTGTGGTTTGATTTATGTGGACAACCCGCTAGAGAAATATATTCGTAATAGTTTATGGTATTAATACCCCTTTTGGTTTCTAGTTTTGATGGAGCAATCTACGATAATACACCTTTTACCACAGAGATGTTGTTGTTGGATAGAAATCTCCAGAGCAGTCTTACACTAGACATATAAATGGCTATTGTATATCACAATAATAAGCATTAACATATGAAGATGTGGCACACCTTAAACTCTATGCATTCAATCCATTGATTTTTCTTTCATGGCAAATTTCATTTTGCATAGTATATGTGTTGTGGCACTTGAGTGTGTTCACATCAAAGATTAGAAGGCCAAACCCTGATTCTCATGAGTCATGGAAATTCAACATATTCCTTATTCACCTAATAAATACCTTAGGGTACTCATGTACAATCTCAACTCATCCCACTTAACAAGTTACCAAGACAAAGCTCATCACATCCAACCGTGGTCTAAAACAATTAAGAAACACAATTTACATCTTGACATGACATAGCACATGGAATGTATTAGAATGCCTTGGCACTATGTGGCATGCATTAACATCCCCTACATTCCTTGGCATGCTTTGACACTCCCTAGCATACCGTGGCACTTCCTGACATGCCTTAGTAGTTTAGCGTAACTTGGCATTACCTAGCATATAACCTTGTCACTCCCTCCTTAACACACCTAGAACTCATTGAATCTCCCTCTCACTTATTTATTCATTTCCATGCATTTTGACCTAGTGCTTCCTTATGTTTCCCTGACACCCCCTAACACTCCCTAGCTCACACTAGCACCTGACACATCTTGGCCTACCACCCTAACACTCTAGCATTCCTTGGCACTACATAGTATACCTTGTCACTCTCTCCTTAGCACACCTAGAGATCACTAACACTCTTGGTCACAAACTCTTATTCATTCATTTCCATGCATTTTTACCTAGTGCTCCCTTGTGTTTCCCTAGCACTCCTTATCACTCCTTGACACATGTTGTTACACCCAAGCACCTATGACATCTTGGCATGTCTCCCTGACCTCTAGCATGCCTTAAAACTTCCTAGCATACCTTGTCACTTTGTCCTTAGCACACCTGGAACTCACTGAAAGTCCTAATCACAAACTCTTATTTTTCATTTCCATTCATTTTGACATAGTGCTCCCTTGTGCTTCCTTGGCACCTCCCAGCTAACACTTCCTTGCATGCGTTGGCACATCTTGGCCACATGTCACCCTAGAACTTTAGTATTCCTTAGCATTTCCAAGCATGCCTTGTAACTCCTCCTTAACACACTTGGAACTCACTGACACTTCATGACACACACTCTTATTCCTTCATTTCCATGCATTATGAACTAGTGCTCCCTTGTGTTTCCCTAGAACTCCCTAACACTCCTTGGCACACATTGGCACACCATGGCACTTGCCACACCTTAACAGGATTTCCTAGAACTCCATCGTCTATTGGCACTTCTTATCATACGTTGTCACTCATAAGTTATAATAGAATTTATCAATTTATACGTTAAAACCCTTATCGAATTATAAGTTATCAATTTATGCATTATGTTCTTTATCGAATTATAAGTTATCAATTTATACGTTATATTCCTTATCGACTTATAAGTTATCAATATATATGTTTTATTCCTTATCGAATTATAAGTTATCAATTTATACGTTAGATTCCTTATCGAATTATAACTTATCAATTTATACATTCCTGTCCTTATTGAATTATAAGTTATTATTTTATATGTTACATTCCTTATCGAATTATAACTTATCAATTTATACTTTACATGCCTTATCGAATATAAGTTATCAATTTATACGGTAAACCCCTTATCAAATTATAAGTTATCAATTTATACGTTATGTTCTTTATCGAATTATAAGTTATCAATTTATACGTTAGATTCCTTATCGAATTATAAGTTATCAATTTATACGTTTCTGTGCTTATTGAATTATAAGTTATTATTTTATATGTTACATTCCTTATCGAATTATAACTTATCAATTTATACTTTACATGCCTTATCGAATATAAGTTATCAATTTACACGGTAAACCCCTTATCGAATTATAAGTTATCAATTTATATGTTATGTTCTTTATCGAATTATAAGTTATCAATTTATACGTTATATTCGTTATCGACTTAAAAGTTATCAATTTATATGTTATAATCCTTATCGAATTATAAGCTATCAATTTATACGTTACAGTTCTTATCGAATTATAAGTTATCAATTTATACGTTAAATTCCTTATCGAAATATAAGTTATCAATTTATAAGTTATCGAATATAAGCTATTCTTGCTCCAAATTATTTTCAGTATGCATTTCTTGTTTACTTACTTATACCCACTCTATTGTAAATTTTGGGTAAGAATATTTTTTGTGGTCTTTTATCATCGTGATACCAACTTTGAACCACTTACATTGGCTATTAAAATGATTCTATTTGGTTTATTTACTTCTATAGTCTAAGTGCATAATGTTAAATATTAAGGTTTTACCTTTTTTTGTAACTACAATGATACCGAGTAGCTTGAGGGATTGTTCTGGGGCTTCTAGAATATTTTTAGGCCCAAGAAATAACCCTCTAACTCCCAGTTCTTCTATTTTTTCACATGGGTTTTTATATGTAAGCTATGAGAAAAATTATCCTTGAGATTATCCTTTTCTCAAATCTTTCTAGACATGATTAAGTTTGTTCGCATTTCATCCATTTCTGGCTTCAGATCTTATCTAGTTTCTAACAGTTAACCCTTGGGCATAACTATCTAAACCCACCCATAATGTGGGTATAGAGTTCATCAACGATCATAAGCAAAAAAGGGTTAAGTGTACTCATTCTTTTAGGGTGTTCACCATTTCATGAATGGAGCTCAAGAGAGCATTTACAACACACTTAATTCAATCTACTAACAATATTTAAAATAGGATGTACAATACACATTTATTTTTCCTCTTTCTGTCTACTATAAGAATTTAAAATAACAGGTACGATACACACCATTTTATCTTTTTATCTACTAGAAACATTCAAAATAACATTGCATACTAGTACATATTCTCTAAGTTACGCAAATCTGCTTTCACAAGAGGTCACATCCACATGAAGAAGAGGTTTTCTACCTGCCAATGAGATCAGTTTGGAGACTGCATCTCCCCTTGAGCTAACCTTACATGTAGGGTAATTTTTAGGAAAACACTAAAGAAAACTTCTCCCTGCGACTATCTATTCCCAACCAGACTTAGTCAAGGAAAATTTGCATTCAATAATATTCCTCAGGCTAACTAGTAGGAAAAAGAGAAATAGGTTTCATAAAATAGTCCTTTCAACTTCTATAGTTCTTCCACTTCAGACCACCTCACGTTCATTAACCCTCTCATTTTTTCCTTCTTTCATTTACCTTATCCTTCAAAGGCAGGTAACCTCCTAACCCATAATTGTCCAACTACCCTCACAGGTGGTTTCATTTAACCTTCCTCTTCATGTGGTTCCTTCTTGCGTAAACATTCAATTTCCATGATATAAAAAAATATTTCTTACTTAACATTATACCTTTACATGGTCTGCAAGGTAATATAATGTCTTTAACCACAATAAAAAGAAAATATTTACAAGTTACCAAGGGATATGTCATCTTCCCCTCCTCGAGAAAAAAATTGTCCCAATTTTGTCATGACCTTAGAACAGGCTTGGGTATGCTTTCTCCATAAATTTCTCATCTTCCCAGGTAGCCTCTTCTGAACTAAAGTGCTTCCACTTCACTTTAACCTGGGTGATAGTTTGCTTCCACAGCGTTACTTCTCTTAGATTGAGTATATGTAGAGCTTCGACCAGGAATTCTCCATCTAGTTCTACCTGTACATTCACGGATAACAATCATTATTAGTCTATTTTATTAACATAATCTATAATATTTATACATATACACATTTGCAATTCTTACTTGTATGTTCTTCAAATCATTGACATTTCTAGGATCATATATGTATTTTTTCAGTAACAAGGCATGAAATGCATTATGAACACATATGTGGCTAGGCAAGGCTAATTGTTATGCCACATGCCCAACCCAAACTAAAATCTGAAATGGGCCACAAAACTAGGGGGGAAATTTGGCACAACCTCCCCAACATAGAGTCCTCTTCTTAGGATTGACTCTCACATATATTTGATTCCCTACTTGAAATTATTGATAACTTCACTTTGTATCTACATACATGTTTCGTCTATCTCAAGCAAATTTTAAGTTTCCCCTCACTTTCCTTACTGCCTCTTCCATTTCCTTCAGTAAGTTAAGTCCCAACATCAACTTATCTTCCAGACCACTCCAATTAACATGTGTTCTGCACATATTCCCATATAATACCTAAAATAGACTCATATTTAGATAGATATGATTGTTATTATTGTAAGTAAATTCTACCAAGTGAATATAGTCCTCCCACTTAGTTGGTTGTTGCATTACATGCATTCTTAAAATATCCTCGATCACCTGATGCACTCTTTCAGTCTTCATGTCTGTTTGAGGGTGGTATGCAGTACTAAACTGTACCTGAGTACCTAACCCATTGAATAAAGCTTTCCAAAAGCAAAATCTAAATTTCAAATCCCTATATGAAATTACTACTTTTCGTAGCCCATGCAACTTGAAAATATATTTCATAAATATGTTAGCAATTTGAATTATTTTGTAGGTATATTGTACTAGAATGAAATGAGAAAACTTACTCAATTTATCAGCCACTACCATTATAGAGTCATTTTTACTTTTTGTTTTAGGTAGACCCGTAATAATAGTCTGCCATTTACACTTGGGAATAGGTAACAAGTAGAGCAATCCAGCCGGATGTTGGTGTTCTGCCTTCACTTGTTGACATTCCAAACATTTAGAAAAGTATCCATTTACTTCTTTCTTCATATATGGCCAAAAATATTCCTTCCTTAAGGCATAAATTAATTTCTAGTATCCTAGGTGAGCAACATAAAGATTTTTTTATATTCATCAAGACTTAATTGTTTAATGTTTGTCTAGTTAAGAACATACATTATGTTCAAGTAACTTAACAATTTTTCCTTATTTATCCCATATCCAAGACGAAATTCACTACTATTTGGTTTCCTTTCTTGCTTCCATAAAAGTTGATACTCTAGATCCCTCGAAGCGGCCTCCTTAATATGTTCCTTGAAATAAGTTTTAGCTTAACTAACTGAAATTTCAAACACAAAATTCAATTTTCTACTCAAAGTGTCAGCTTCCTAGTTCTCGTTTCCTTTTAAATTCTTAATTCCAACTCAAATTCACTTAGGAAAGTAATCCAATGGGCTTGTCGAGCATTTAGAGTAGGGTTTTTAAAATAATTTGTTAGGCTATTGTGATCTGTCATTAGTATGAATCTTCTCCCAAGAAGATAGTGTCACCACATTTTTATGGTCTGAATTACTGTTCTTAACTCTAAATCATAAGCTAAGTACTTTTTTTCATGCTCCTTGAACTTCTGAGATTCATATGCCACAACCTGACCTTCTGGCATTAGTAGTCCCCCTACATGCTCCATTCTTGGCTTGATGGGCCCTAACCCAGGTTCAACGTTAATTAGACAAGCAAATCCCTACGCTATTGGCCCTTTCGTTATCCATCCTCAGAGCATGGACTAAAGTCTCACTTGAAGCAGTATTGGGGGATGTAGGAACCAAGTTTCTACACCCTGAGATGGTTGTTATGTTGGTTATATGCCCTAACCTTCCTTCACGCAGATTGATAAGCCTTTTAGGCCTTATCAAAGTATTTCCATTATTCGTCCTTGAAGCATCCGCGAAAGCTTCTAATCGTCCTTTGCAGACCCTAAATAGATAGATTAGGCACTTACGCGCCTCTGTAATTACTCTTACCTCTGTATCTACCCAGATTTGCTTAAGTATTGGTTACTTTAACATGCATTGCGGTTAGTTTCACAGAAACATATATCTCTAATTGTGGTCATATAAAATAGAGAAAGATATAGATTCACGCATCAGATTAGCATTAAAACAAAAACCTAGTGTTCAACATAACATAATCACATGCAATGAACAGAAGTAAAATACACACGTAATCAGAACAAGAAAATAGGTCATTGGTGAGGGTCATGCCTGTGACGGACCTTTAAGGTCACCAATGTCACATATGGTGACAGTGTTTAAAAAAATATTGTTGTAAGTGTATATAGTGATGGTCCTTTAAGGTTTGTCCCCAAATCCATTTTCAATGACACTTTTGGTGAGGATCGTTAAAGGCCCATCACTAATTCTCTCTTTGGTGAAACTTTTGGTGAGGGTTGTTAAAAGCCCATCACTAATTCTCTCTTTGGTGATGCTTCTAGTGATAATCTTTTATTGACTGTCACTAATGATCTTTTGGGTTAATTTTGGTGACGATCAATAAATGTTCATCATCATTGATCATTCCCATGATTTTTTGATGACGCTTCATGCCTGTGACAGATCTGTAAGGTCCGTCACCAGTGTCGCATATGGTGACGGCCTTTAAAATATCGTTGTTGTAAGTGTATATAGTGATGGTCCTTTAAGGTTTGCCACCAAAGCCATTTTCAATGATACTTTTGGTGAGGGTCATTAAAGGCTAGTCACTAGTTCTCTCTTTTGTGACGCTTTTGGTGAGGGTCGTTAAAGGCCCATCACTAATTCTCTCTTTTGTGACACTTCTAGTGATGATATTTTATGGAACCTCACCAATTCTTTTTTTGGTTACTTTTGGTGATGGTAAAAAAATGTTCGTTATCTTTGATCATTCCAATGAGTTTTTGATGACGTTATGTACTTGTTACGATATTTTATGCCAAAATATAACCTTTTAAGACCATTGTTGTGGAGTCTTTTTCATTATGTGTCCAAGGTCATAGTGGTTATTATAGTCAGTCAATTTGTTAAGAAGTAATTAGTGTGTATCATTTCCCTCAAGTCATAAGAATATAGTTTTCCTATGGTTCAACACATGATTCATCTCTATTAGGTTTATTATCACGCAAATTTCCTTTTAATAAAGTTCCACTAGTGTGTAGGAACTATATTATTTAATACATAATCTATCTCTCTCAATTCTATCAATGAGAGAGATCGAGCACTCCTCAACACTCATGACACACCTTAACATGCTTTCGAATAGTACACTAACATTCCTTGGCACCTTGCATGTCTTGGAACATCTTTGCACCTGAAACATCTTTGTACCTGGAACATCTTTGTACCTAGAACATGTTGCCATGAGTAGGACACCCAAGCACATGTTGGCATGTTGTAGCATAGAATAACACTCCCTTATCATGTGTTGGCATGCCATGTAGTCCCTAGAATTCTGTGGAACACCTTGGGATAATATTGCATTGACAAACATTAGCACTTGGCACACATTGGCACTTGGCATGTATTGGAACATATTATTAGTGTGCCTAGCATGCCCCTTTTGAAAAATATAAAGTTTTGACTTATTAACCCTCTTATGTGTTCATTTCCTTGCATTTTAGCTTCGTTATTCCTTTTGTTTCCTTGAAACTCCTTGACGCATATTGGTATACTCTGGAACCCTACACATCCTAGCATGTCTTAGCACCTGGCATGCCTTGACACTATTTGGCACATGTTAGCATACCCTAAAACTACCTAGGACAATCTAGAACTTCTTGACATTCCCTAATATTCCCTGGAATGCCTTACCCATGCCTAACATACCTTTTCACTCCCTCCTTGACATGATAGCTAGCACTCATTGACACTCCCTGACACACCCTCATATTCATTCACTTCCATGGATTTTGACCTAGTCCTCCCTTGTGTTTTCCTAGTACTCCCTAAGACTCCTCATCATGCATTGGAACTCTCTAGCAGGCCTTAAGAATCTTTGATATGCTTCGCCACTTCCTAGCATGCATCACACTCCCTAACGCACATTGGCACTTGGCAAGTCTTATAAGCATGTTTGGCATGCGTTGAGATGACTTGGTATGCTTTGGCATGGTTTAATATTAAAGTTATTTGAGATCAACTATTGGAAACTAGATGAGAAGAAACAAATGAATATTTGGCACTTAGAATGCATTAACACTTGGCACTTAGCACCTATTGGCACCTAGTGTTGGTGTGCCTAGCATGCCCCTCATGGAAAAAGTAAATTGATGACTTATTAACCCTATTATGTGCTCATTTCCTTGTATTTTAACTTGTTCCTCCCTTCTATTGTCTTGACAGTCCTTGGCGTGCATTGTCACACCCTTGTACCTCTTGGCATGTCTTAGCACTTGGCACATCTTAGCTTGTTTGACATGTCTTCATACTATCTGGCACATGTTAGCATGCCCTAGCATTCCCTAACACACCTTGGTAGTCACGACCTCACAACTAGCATTACATTTTTCCATGACTTGGGAACCTTACATTCACTAGAACACCTTAGAACGCCCTAGTTGTCATGCCCTCTGTTATCCTCCACAATTTCCCAGGCTGATGAGGAGATCGATGGGGGTAACCACAGATCAATATACTAGTTTGGAAGCTAGACCTACCAAACCAGAGTGGGCTCTCTCTATGAAATCAAAGCCAAGAGATGACTCGAATGTAAAGGCTTTTAGGCTAGATAGATAGGCTCAAGTGGGTTTTGGAAAATTTAGGCTCATCATGTTTGCTTGATGATCCCACCTCCATGGGTTGTATTGACATGGTTTGGTGTTGGCTTGGTGAAGTGTTTATATGCATTTTCAAGGCTGCCTCAATGAAGGTGTCCCATGTCATGTTCTTCTCTTTCAAATGATGGAGTACTATAACCTTTATTAGTCTGTGGTGAAAGAGGTTGGGATAATGCACTTTTCCTTTCAATTGAACCTTTTTATACATTTTGGTTAGGCTTGTATACATGTAGTTGGACAAATTTAGAGACCTCGGAGCTATAAAGTGCATGAACAGTCTTATGTGGTATTGATATAGCCTAGAAAATCTTCCCTCACATGTGAAGAACTTCATGACAACCTTCATCAATGGTTCATATCTCTCCAACAAGTATCTGAATGGGAAAACATGCGAGTGAGCTGCTTTGTATTATGATTTCAAGTAGGGTTTGTACTCTTCTAGGTCTAGGTTCATGCCTTTGAACCAGTTTTCAACATGGTTTTGTATGCCTATAGCTTGAGAGATGGCATCCACTGAAAACATGAAATCAATCCCTGCAATAATGATCTTGTCTTCCTTCAAGGTGAGGGAAAATATACCTATGAGATGGTCATGGTAACCTACTTCCTGCACTCTTTGACAAAACCCTAAACAATTGACATCTTCAAATCATTTGATGAAAAATGGGTAGGAGGTGATTTCATTGCAATCAGAGGGCTCAAACCTCAATATCTTCCCCCCAGTATCTTTAGACCAAAAGGATTGATGTTATTATAGCTAGCTAGCTTTTGGCTAGGCCTAAATCCACAAATAAGATACTTTTGGTCTATTTAGAGGTGCTTGCAAGACATGAGAATGATTGAGGGTGGGGTATAAAGGATACATAATGTTTTAGTAAGGCTTTAATTGTCAAGAAATTATGGAAAAATTTCCAGGGAAAAGTTATTTTGTAATAGGTTATTAAAGAGAAATATCTAAAAAATAGACAACTTAAGAAATGGATTAATGAGGTGGCTCCAAAGAAGAAGGTGACATCTTATATATGGAGAAGCATGATGAGAAGCAAATATTGGCTACTACGAAATATGAGATGGGGGGTTGGAAGGGGGAATAGAATAGCAATAGGACTAGATGATATCAAAGAAGTGGAGGGAATACATACTCTTTCTATTTGCATCCTTGAGCATTTACATAAGAAAAGGCATTACTTTATGAACTAAATGTCTTGTGATTGAGGATATTCTTATGTTACAAGTTATTGGCTTACTGCATTTGAACTTGGATTTCCAGAGTATCTATTTGTGGAATGGGCATGTTTCACAACACAGATAAGTCTAACAGGTTTAAAACTCACTTAGAAGAAATAAAAGATAAAATGGGAAGGTGTTATGTATAATGAACAGATCTCAGTTAAAGAGATTTATAAACATATTTCTCATGGACATGGCTTGAATGATAATGCTTTTTGGTTTCATAACACGTGGAGATGGGACATACCTCTCAAATTAAAATGTTTTATGTCACTGGTGGTCCACAATAATATTTTAACTTGGGATAATATCCATAGAAGAGGCTTTCAAGATCTTGGAAGATGCTCTTTATGGAAAGAATATTTAGAAGACATGGAACTTCTATTTCTAACATGTCCTTTTTCAATCTCGGTATGGAGTGTAGTTCTTCAGACACTTAAAATACATGTAATCTAGAACATGGTTTCCATTTAGAGATGTCTCACTCAATGGTTTTAAGGTTTCAAGACATATTGTTCCTTGCCTTTATATATATTGTGCGGCATATGGAGAAGCAGGAATGAGAATATTTTTGAACAAACAGAACCATATACTAGAGACGCCTATTTAAAGATTTTGCATATTTTATTGAGATATGGCTAATGAAGGAGGAAA
>APFE030435457.1:17916-41569 GCA_000404065.3 Pinus taeda | reverse complement strand
TGTGCGAAAATGAGGAATTTGGGGAATCTCAATGATGGGAAGCATTTGGTAAGGTAATTTAAGGATAGGGGAAGGTGTATGAACATCAGGAAACAAGTTTTACCGATGATTTGACCGTCCAAGAGAAATTGCCTTCAAAACCCAAGGAGAGGGAAATGACCTTACCTAGGCGCAACTGAAGCATGAACAAGGTGTAAAATGACTCATTAGACACTGAGATGATAATGAAAACCCTATGAATGATGATAGACTCAGCTGAATAGTGACATAGATTGGCATTTGGGCAACTTTGAAAAGAGTGAGAGCAAACCCTAGACCTAATGCCTAGTGACCAAATTTTGCTTGAAGACTCACTGAAATGACAAAATTTGACCTTGACACTTCAAAATCACTTTGTAAGAGCATATTTGATAACTGGAGGAAGGTTGGAAAGACTGACACTAACATGTATTATAGACTCATGTGCTGGTGTTTGTTCTGTGTTATTTAAGCAACAGATTGATCATATTTCCAACACACAGACATTTAAATGGAAAGATAACAGAGAAATACAGTAAGCAAACACAAAGACACAAGAATTTTAATAAGGAGTTCACCCTATTCTCCAGGGCTACATCTCCGGTCCAGCTTTCAGTGGTGGTCTTGTTTTATTGTGCCTTTAAGCAATGAATTACAATGTAGGGACTCAATGTGAGTTCTCCTGAAGCAGGTTTTGCTTGGCAGGGTGGTTCTTGGATTCCCCAAGCCACTAGAGTACACACACTCTTCTTCTTCCTACCAACTTTGTGACCTTTTGGTCTATAGTGGCAAGAGCCCAGTGTGGTGCTCAGCCTTGACATATTCCTCTATGGGATGGCTTGAATCTCTCAAGCTCTCTAGTGGTTGATGCTGCCGTTGGTTAGCTCGACTCCTCTTTTTGCTTTTGCTTTACTGCCTTCTTCTTTAGTTTTTGTCTCTCAGTGTTTAGTCCTCCTCTCAGGGTTCGCTTTGACTGACTCCCACCTATGTATTCTGTATCTGTTCATGGCTTTTATCCATTCGTTCTAATGCCTATTCAGTTCATCATCTGCCTCTGTCGATTCACCTTCTGCAGTTGTGCTTGGAGTTCCTTGTTTGGCTTCATCATGAACACTCAGGAAGTGGCCACTTGTCCTCCTCTAAATGGCACCAGCCTGCTTCATCGATTTGTTTCTTGAGTTACGTTGTGGATGCGTTCTTCCTCCACCATGGCGGTCAAACGGATTTTAGATCCTTCTTAAATGCGGTGTATTCCTTTCTCGATTCCGCTTCCTCCATCGGGCTTGATCTCAGTCATTCGATCTGGGTCCCTCAGATCCAACGTCATATGCACGTTCCATGTGGTTGACTTGCTCGATCGAGAACACACAATCAACGGTGGTTTTCTCTCACCTTCGCTTGCCACACGTCGATCGATGTATGGGATGACTCCAATTTCTCTAGAACCGATTATTGTTCAAGGGCACCCCAATCAATATCGTCAGTTTTCAGAGCACAGGTCCTGCCTTGTACGTTAGCACTTTTCGCTTTTTTTCCCGTAGTTCTCCAGCTCCCGATGCGATCGAGTGCTCGAGGGTCCTCCATTTTGGCCCTGTTCGCCCAGCAAAATACACCTCCTTTTCCCGATCTGGGGCACCCAGGGGCTACTTTGACCTCCTGCACAGTCTCCATGGGTCTCGGTCAGCGTGCTTTGACCGAGGTCCTCGTCGTTCCACACTGGCTGTTATTACCATTGGTTCAGGGGTGTTTTTGATCATGGTTTCTGAATTCTTAGAGATTTTTCCCAACCTGATACAGTCATGGTTCTTTTACAGTTCTTGATGGATCCAATTCAAATCACGACCTCCCCACTGAAAAAGCTTTTGGACCACCAAAAGTTGGTTTTCTTTCAAGCATCAACTAAGTGAGGATACTGTTGTCTCACTTGTCCAATCTCAATCCATTTTGCACTGCTCAGCTTTGAACTTTTGAGTCCAATTCTGAGGTACTCAACATCTCCTATGTGCGTCATCCTCACCTTCCTGTCCAAGACTGTGTCTTCCTGCAATTCATTAAGATAGTCAGGTAGCAGGTCATCAACAGAAGGCAATTGATTTTGCTCTTCAGGATCCTCAATCATTGAAGGTTCAAACAATCTCAAGCAATCTGCATTTACGACTGAGTAGATGTGCATGTAAGCTGGTATATCAAGGCAAAAATCATTTTCACCAATCTTCTCAAGTATTATAAAAGGTCCATAAATGATAGGCTTTAGCTTTTTACCTTCACCTTGCATCCTGTCCTTGCTGATATACAACCAGACCTAGTCTCCAACTTGAAAACTATGGTCCATCCGATGCTTGTCATGCCTAGCCTTGTATTTGTCTTGGCTCTTTTCTAGCTATTCTTGTACTGCTTGGTGGATCTTCTGGATCTGTTCAATGAACCTAGTTGCCTTGTCCACATCATTGTGTCCATAAACCATGGTATCTTTACCAAAGACAAAATCCAAAGGAGACCTTGGTATGAAACCAAAAAAGGTCTCAAAAGGAGATCTCTGGGTAGAAGAGTGTTTTGCTATGTTGTAAGCATGTTGCACATAACACAAATGTTCATCCAAAAGTTTAGGATGTTTGCCGCAATATCCCCTGAGTAACTGGATCACCGTCCTGTTAACTAATTTGTCTGACCATCGGTTTGTGGATGAAAAGCTGTGCTTTTCTTCAGTTGGGTGTCTATTAGTTCCCATAGATTTGACCAAAACTTCCCAACAAATTAGGTGTCTTGATCAGATACAATAGAAGTGGGTAATTCAAAATGAACGCATACACGTTCAAAGAATAATTTTGCAATTTGTTCAGCTGTAATCTGTTTATTACAAGGTATCAAAATACACATTTTGTTGAACCTATCCACAACCACATATAGATAATCATGAGCTTTCCTAGATTTAGGCAGTCCTCCAACAAAATCCATGGAAACACTTTCCCAAGGGTGAGAAGGAATTGGTAAAGGAGTGTACAAGCCTAGTTTTCTATTGCTGGGTTGCTTTTAGCACACATAGTACACCCTCTTACATATCTAGAAACTGTCTCATTCATTTATCGACCAATAACAAAATCTTTGCAACTGTGCAACTGTTTTACTTACCCCAAAGTGACCTGATACTAGAGAAGTGTGTGCCTCTCTAATTATCTTTACTCTCTCGGTTTGTGGAATATAGAGTTTCCCACAATGATATAAGAGTCGGTCCTTCACATGATAGTCTAATTCTTCTACCTTTTTGTCTTGAATCAAAGTTGCATATACATCTTTAAAGTCCATATCTTGAGCATATTGTTCAATGTAACTTTCATGTAGTACATAATTATGCTTAAGTATAGTAGATGCATCTATAATGGGTATAGATAACATGTCTGCAACCTTGTTGTGTATGCCCTTTTTATATCTGATGACTAGATGAAACTGTTGTAGAAAACCCATCCATCTACAATGTGTTGATTGCTGCAACTTAGTTTGGGAGTGTAGATATTGAAGTGGTTGATGATAAGTTTGTATTACTGTCTCTTTTCCCATTAAGTAATGTTTCCATTTTCTCACACTTTGAACTAATGCATACAATTATTTATCATATGTAGGATAGTTAACTACGGTAGGATTAAAAGTCTCAGAATGATAACATATGGGTTTACCGTGCTATGTCAACACTGTGCCCATGGCATAGTCACTGGCTTCTTTTTGGATTTCAAATGGTCTTTGTAGATCAAGCAGTGCTAGTACAGGTGTTGTACTAATCTTTTCTTTCAAGGTGTCAAAGGCTTTCTGATGTTTGCCTCCCCACTGAAACACCTTGTTCAATCTTGTCAAAGCATGTAAGGGAGCTGCAATTGAGGAAAAATTAGAAATGAAATTCCTCCAATATTGTACTGCTCCTAAGAAGCTTCTCACTTCTATAACAGACTTGGGTTAAGGCTAGTTTACAATGACTGCCACTTTAGAGGGATCTATTTTCAATTCACCACCCCCTACTATATGACCCAAATAGTTTAGAGATGCTTCGCCAAATTCGCATTTTGAGAGTTTAACATAACGCTTTTCTCTTTTCAAAACATCTAATGTTTGCTTAACATGATTTAAGTGTTCTTCCCACGTTTTACTAAAAATCAAATTGTCATCTAGATACACAATAACAAAATCATCAAGAAAAGGCATGAGTACATCATTTATTAATCTCATGAAAGTAGCAGGAGAATTGGTCAAGCCAAAAGGCATAACCAACCACTCATACAATCCCTGCTTTGTTTTGAGAGTAGTCTTCCATGCATCTTGCTCTGCAACTCTGACCTGATAGTATCCACTGTGCAAATCTATCTTGGTGGAATAAACAACTTCCTTTAATTGATCTAAAATATCATCTATGCGAGGAAGGGGATAACGATTTTTGATGGTTATCTTATTCAATGCTCGGTAGTCAATGCACATTATCCACGAGCCATCCTTCTTTCTCACCAAAATGATTGGTGACCCACATGGTGATGTGCTAGGCCTGATGAATCCTTTCTCAAGCAACTCCTACACCTGCTTCTTGATTTCAACATTCTCTAAAGAAGACAACCTGTACATCCCAATGTTAGGCAATGGAACATCTTGCTACAAAATAATATCATGTACTATTTCCCTTTTGGGTGGCAGACCTTTAGGTTCCTGAAACAGGACATTATATTCTGAAACAATGTTTTCTATATCAAATTGTTGCTGAGAATTATAAGCCTCAAATACATTGGTTTTATCAGGTTTCTTTTCCTTTACAGCCGTTAGTAAGAACTGTTTGCATGAACTTATCATTATTTTCATCTGCCCAGAATTTATGAGAGTATAGTTATTCTTGAGCTTATGATCTCTTACAAAGTATTTGATTCCATCTTTAACAAGTAGATACTTGTTCTCAGCTCTATAGAAAATAGCCTTTCTATCATACAAGTAAGGACTTCCTAAAACAATTCCACATATATCCAAATTAATTATGTCTAACTCAACCTCATCTACAAATGCTGACCCAAAAGAAAACTTGAGTTTTCACTGTCTAGTCACTTGTAGTTGTGCTTTATCATTCAACCATCCTAATGGGTATGGTTTCTTGTGAGGTGTAGTTACTAATCCAAATTTCTTTACAATTGCTTCAGAAATCAAATTCACTTGTGAGCCACTATCAAACAAAGTATCAATCTTTTGATGTTTGGAAATAACTCGAATATGAAAAAGCTCATGTTTTTTTCTCTCATGTTCTTCATCAATAATAGTTTGAGCAGAATTACTAGTAGATGCTTCAAAATTCTTACCTTTTATACCTGTGGCTGCAATGATTGTTTCATCTCCCAAGTATAATGCCAAATATTTCTGAATAGCTGCAGTAGTCTTCTTGTTCTTGCCCTCGAAATTCTTAGGTCTCAGCTTTGGATGCAAAATCCAACAGTGCTCATCATCATGCCCCTCCTTTTTACAATGAGTGCATTGAGCTTTGCTTGTTTGTGTAGTGTTAGCTTTCCATGCTTTCCACTTTTGCGTTCTTTTCTCCTTGCTCTTGCTTGTAGTGGGTTGGGATGATCCCCCAAATTTTGGATTTCCATTCTTTCCTCTAGCTTCTAGATAAGTAGCTTATACAAATACCTCATGTATACTAGTGGGATTAAATATGAGGATGGTATGCCTGATGTAGCTGTGTAGACCACCAATGTACTTCAAAAGAGTCTCTGGTGAGTCTAATGAGATACCCAACATCAATTCTCTTTTTTCTGAACTCTTGAGTATACCCTTGCACACTTTTCCCTTTCAACTGCCGAAGAGTTTCCCAACTCATCATGGCTTGTTGCATGTAGGCCAATGGATAGAACTGCTTCTTGATTGTAGAAAAAAAGTCACTCCAAACAGAGATAGTCTTACCATGTCTCTTTATGTCAGCTTGGGTTCTGCCTTCCCACCAAACCAAGGCAGTGCCTCCTAGGTGTAGGCTTGCCAGCTGATTTTTTTCTTGTTTGAGTTGATGTTTTGCACTCTGCAATACACATCAATTTGTCTAATCTAATTGTCCAACTTTTCAACATTTAGCTCTCCATCATATATAGGAAAATCAAATTTAACATCTAGCTTAATTAGAGATGCTTTCTTATTATGCACAGGGTTATTACGAGGTGTGAGAAAGCTTTCATCTTTCCCTTTTCCTTTTGAGTGGTCATGGTAATGAGACTCATCTTCTTCTTTATCTTGTTTAGAACCATATGAATCTTCATCCTTATGCTTTCTAAAGTCCCTATACATTTCTTCTACCATAGACTTTATAGCTAGGAAACTCTCCATGAATTGAGGGTCTGGCCCCATAGAACCTTCCTCTGACATTGTCTTCTGAGGATAGAATCTCCGAATTTTAGGATTAGTTTCGACCAACTCTCCTTCTCCTAATTTGAGCTTTGATCTAGTGAGCATTAAAAAGATAAAACAACACAAGCTTGTCTAACCTTACATCCTAGAGCTCTGATACCACTTGATCTGATAATCACCCTATGAGTGACCTCAGTTAAATATTTATTAGACAAAGGTATTACAGACTCATGTGTTGGTGCATGTTTTGTGTTATTTAAGCAACAGATCAATCAGATTTCCAACACGCAGACATTTAAATGGAAAGACAACAGAGAAATACAATAATCAAATACAAAGACAAAAGATTTTTAATAAGGAGTTCACCCTATTCTCTAGGGCTACATCCCCGGTCTAGCTTTTATTGGTGGCCTTGTTTTATTGTGCCTTTAAGCAGAGAATTACAATGCAGGGAATTAATGTGAGTTATCTTGAAGCAAGTTTTGCTTGACAAGGTGGTTCTTGGATTCCCCAAGCCACTGGAGTACACACACTCTTCTTCTTCCTACTAGCTCTGTGACCTTCTGATCTATAGTGGAAAGAGCCCAGTGTGGTGCTCAGCCCGGACAAATTCCTCTATGGGATGGCTTGAATCTCTCAAGCTCTCTGGTGCTTGATGCTGCCGTTGGTCAGCTCGGCCCTCTGTCTCTTTTTGCTTTTGCTTCACTGCCTTCTTCTCTGGTTTCTGTGTCTCAGTGTTCAGTCCTCCTCTCGGGGTTCGCTCTGACTGACTCTCACCTGTGTATTTTGTCTCTGTTCATGGCTTTTAGCCATTCGTTCCAATGCCTGTTCGGTTCCTCGTCCACCTCTATCGATTCATCTTCTACAACTACACTTGGAGTTCCCTGTTTGGCATCATCATGAACGCTCAGGGAGTGGTCACTTGTCCTCCTCTAAATGGCGCCAGCCTGCTTCGTCGGTTTGTTTATTTAGTTACATTGTGGATGAGTTCTTCCCCCACCATGGTGGTTAAACAGATTCCAAATCCTTCTAAAACACAATGTATTCCTTCATTGATTTTGCTTCCTCCATCAGGCTTGATCTCATCCATCTGATCTGGGTCCCCCACATACAACGTCATATGCACGTTTCACGCGGTTGACTTGCTTGACTGATAGCGCACGATCAATGGCGGTTTTCTCTCACCCCCACTTGCCACACATTGATCTATGTATGGGATTGCTTCAATTTCTCCAGAATTGCTAACCGTTTAAGGGCACCCCGATCAATACCGTTGGTTTTTCGGAGTGTGGGTCTCACCTTGTACGTTAGTGCTTTTTTCTTTTCTGCTTTTCATTCTCCAACTCTCGACACGACCGAGTGCTCAAGGTCCATTTTGGCCCTGTTCGCCCAGTGATGCACTATCACACTTCAAAATCCACCTCCTTTTCCCGGTCTGAGGCTCCTAGGGGCTACTTTTACCTCCCGCGTAGTCTCCATGGGCCTCAATTAGCGTGCTTTTACTAAGGTTCTCATCGTTCCACGCTGGCTGCCATTGCCACTAGTTCATGGGTGTTTTTGATCACAATTTTTGAATTCTTAGAGATTTTTCCCGACCTAATACAATCATGGTTCTTTGACAGTTCTTGATGGATATAATTCGGATCAGATGTAGATATGGTGGAAGTCCACTTTTAACTCTGAGTACCCTAAAAGTTGCTCGAAAATGGTTGGTGAAAGTCGTGGATTTTGGTTGATGGCCATGCAAATTCTCTCCTTCATCAGCACCCAAAATTCTTTGCTCTCTTTGACTTGCACAACATCTTTTGTGGCCTAGAGAGATGCAAATTTTGCTGCTTCCGGTAAATCCATCTCTATTGGAGGAAATTGTCTGTCCTCTGGAAAATCCCATGCGACGAGGACAATTGAGAGCAAAAACCACAAATAGTGAAAGGTCTTACTTTCGTCCTGTCGCTCTCTATAGTTCGTGAGGAACTCGCTACCTAGGTAGTGCACCTAGTTAAACTGTACGCCCTATGCACACTATGCTACCAAAGAGACCACTGGTGCTGGCACCTCATCTGCGTGACACTTCTTGATAACTTTTCCAACCAAAATATGCATGGAAATCTTCACCACGGGGTTAGTAATGGAGGTGATTGAGTACCTGAGCGGATTTTTCACGAGTTTAAACTTATCCTTCATTTTCTCATCGATGTCATGCTCACTCACCTTTCCACCAAATGCCTTGTCCGAATTCAGTCTTGAATGGGGAAATAATGTGATTTGATGGATCAACATATCATTGATGGGGATCAACTCATTCAACCACAAGTACCCATAATGTAGCAGCATAGTAGCTGCTTAATGACAATTAGGTTTATCAGAGCGCAGTGATAGTGAGGCACCCATAGCAAGTTCAACAACCCTGACTTGTTGAATCTGCAAATCCATTCCACCTGCTCTAATGCAGTGACACCAGACTCTTTGTAGAAGACCCTCCTCATGAAGGTGTCTGTAGCAAGGTGGGGGAACCGCTCATGGTCCGCCAAATCCCAATCTTCCAATTTCAAGTGCGGGATCCACACCAAGCATGGACCTTCAAAAGGTAGGTTCTTCGGTAATAGGAGTGCGTTGAGGAGGAACTGTCCCTCATCTAGGTCCTTAGGAACATTTACTTTGCCCTTGCACAGAGGGATATACTCTGATAGCTTAGAAATAGGGTCCACTCCCTCAATATTGATATCTTATGTGCCTTCCTCATCCTCTAGATCCACCACTTTCCCCTTCTCCTTCATGCTCAACTTTTCTTTTCTATGAGGCTATGTAGCTGCATGCTTCCTTGGTGACTTGTGCACTGACATTGGCTTATTTTGTTTTTCCTTCTTAGGCTTGGGGACCTCCTTCACCAGCATAGGATTCGAACTAGGCGAGCTCCGCGCCGTAGGCATTGCAGCTGGAACCTCCATACTCATCACCTCTGGAGTAGCTCCCTCAGAGGTGATATCTCCCCCAGTACTAGCAGTCTCTACTAGTGTGGACATTATGTTGTGGGTAAATTGCTGGGTGTTTCTTGGTGACTTCTCAAATACAGAAGAAGCAACCAAATCTATGTGAAATTGAGCATTCATACACACTCAATAGCTCAACACAAAAATTCTCAGGATGTAAAGTGTTTTTCGCTAGACAACCACACGTAATTTATAGACAAATTCAAATTCAAATTCAACCGTTCCCCCCCCAAAATTCATCCATAAATGCTAGGCTAGTGGTAGATTTCCAAATATTTCACTCTTAAATTCAACCTTAAATGCTACCCCTAGTCCTCTTAACCGTCTCCTCACTATCAAATCATGAATAGTGACAATAACGGTCACTTCCTGGTTGCACTGCGTGGTCTCTCCTCCTATAGCGCAACTCCCTTCATACTTCATTTGGTACTGTGACATCACTCCGTTGTGCACAGACCCGCTGTCCCTAACTCTACAACTCAGGCAGTGTAGTTTATAGTCCTGTGCCTCCTTGTAGCTACCTGGTGTGCTAAGACTGTGCTACCATCATGTAGTCATCGAGTCAGATCCCCAGTGTATGGCTTTGATCAGCTTCCATTTACCCTTCCTGGAAATGGATCTAAATTTAATTTCATGAGCTGAATTGCTCCACCATCGGCAATCTCTTTGATAACATATGGCCCTAGCTAATGCATCTGAAAATTTCCTAGAAAGTTATCAAACTTGCTGTCATATAATAAAACTAAATCATTTACCTTGAAGATGTGCAATTTGATGTGCCAATCGTGCCATGCCTTTTTGCATTCCTTCTAAACTTGCTGATGGAATCCAACCAAAAATATATCTTCCTTGAGCTCTGACAATTGTGGGAACCTCTCTTCTAAGGCTCAACTATCTACCATTCCTGTGAATGCCGCTATGTGTAGGCTAGGCACAATGTCCTCCATTGGCATTATAGCCTCTACACCATAGACCAACCTAAAAGGTGTGTGACGAGTAAGCTTCTTACAACTAGTTCTGTAAGCCCATAATACTGTTGGTATGCGTACGTCCCAATCATTCCTCTACGCATTGCAAGCCTTTGCCAACGCATACTCCAATATTTTATTAAATGCTTCAACTGTCCCATTGGCCTGAGGATGATATGGCATACTCTTTTGATGATAAACTTGGAATTCTTATGTTAGCGGCGCTATTCGTTTTATTAAGGAAATACGTACCATGATCACTCATCAAAACATTGAAGCAACTGAACCTGGTCAACACATATTCAAGTAAGAACTTCACCACTGTTGCCCCTATACAATCCTTCACTAGATGTGCCTTCATCCATCTGGTCAAATACTCGGTCACGGTGATGATATCCCACACACTCGTCTTCTGGCCTGGAGGTTGAATTGGTCCTACAAAATCAATTTACCATTTCTCAAATGCTTACAGTGAGACCAACAGATTCAAAGGCAACTCATCCCTTCATGATGGCCTGCCAGTTCTCTGACATGCATCGCACACCCTACAATATGCTTTGGAATCCTTATGAAACGTTGACCACCACAACCTAGTGCGTAAAATATTTTGCGCTATTGCTTTTCCTACATAATGGCCTCCCACATCTCCTCCATGAGCTTCAACGAGGACATTGTTTCATTCAAAATAATGCACATAACATTGCAGTATCTCGTATGATCCCATCTTATACAAATGGCCTGTAATAATAGAAAAGTCTGCCGCGTGCACCACTAAGTCCTTCTTCTATTGACTAATGTATCCCCTTGGAGCTGTTCCTGTATTCAGGAAGTGGATATGTCTACAAAGTGATTTTCGGCTACGCGCACCACAAAGAGTTGCACGTCGGGCAACCCATTCTCTAAATTGGTAGGATCCTCTCCTATTTCAATGCGTGACAGATGATTTGGACTTGCATTCAATTGCCCTGGCTTCACAATCACTTCGAAATCATACTCCTGAAACATCAACAACCATATGCATATCTCCCCCCCCCAAAACAAGCTTGTTGACTAGGTAATTTAATGCAGAATGGTCTATATACATCTTAAAGTGTTCACCTAATAGGTAATGTTTGAACTTTTGGAGTGCGTACACCATAGCCAAACCTTCACACTTTGTCGTCGAATAATTATTTTCAGCCTTGGACAACTTCTTGCTTGAAAAAGCTATAGGGTGATACAATTCTCCTTCACTGACCTGTGTTAGCATTACTCCTATCGTAATACATAATGTATCCACATGCACATGAAATTCCTTCTTCCAATTTGGGAATACTAGTATCGACATGGTGATCATTTTCTCCTTTAATACATCCAAACTCCGTTGACATTCTTCATCCTAACAGAATGTAGCATCCTTAATATATTTTCCATTGACGTGGTAATCTAGGCATAAGTTTTGATGAACTTTCAATAGTACCTTGTATGACATAACATTGCACGCAATTGCGTAACACTCCTTGGTGCCTTCAAATTGATTATAACCGCGATCTTAGCAGATTTCACCATTAAGCCTTGTCTGCATACCACATGACCTAGCAATATTTCGAAAGGGACACAAAAAAACATTTCTTCAAGTTTAGTGCGATCTGATATCTTCGGCATGTATCCAACATCAAGTGCAAAATAACTACATGGCGCTTTACCAGTCCAAACACTATCCAATCATCAAATTACACCTCCAAAAACTTGTGAATGAACTCTTTGAACACCGTGATGACTACACTCAAGAAGATTTTCGACACATTCTTAAGTCCAAAAGGCATTACAGTATATTTAAAGCATCCCCACTCAATTATGAAGGTCATCTTACTCCTGTCTTATGACACGATCTTAATCTAATGGTATCCAGAGAACCCATGCATGAATGAATATGCTTCCTGTCCTCCAACATTGTCTAGTACCTCATCTGTGAATGGTGTCAAAAAACTATCATGCACATAAGCATCGTTAAGCTTCTTGAGATCGACACATATCCTTATTTCATCCTTCTGCTTCTTTTCCTGAACTACCATTGGGATCACCCAATCACATTCCTCCACTGGTTCAATAATACCTACTGAAAGCATATTGTCTAACTTCAAGAAGACCTTTTCTTTATACTCGAGATTAAGGCAATAGGGCCTTTGCTTAATTAGCTTCGTGTCCAGCTTCAAGGTAATCTTCATTACATCCAAGTCTCCTATTATTCCTTTCAAGTCTGAAAACTTTGTAGGGAACAAATCCTGATACTTGTGAAGCAACTTAGTGACCTTATCTATTGTGGAATCATCCCAATAATCCCCAATCTTCGCAAACTTCAGCTCCGCTTCTGTGCCAATATTCACTTGCGTAGTCTTCAATGGCACGGTGATATCTTAATTCTCTATTTGTGGTCCCTCCACTTCGCAGTGGCCTTCTACCTCTGGGATGTTAATGTTCCTTGGATCCTCATCTTATTCTTCAGTAGTCACATTGTAACACTCCAACGCATGGTGCAACTGGGTGGTCTAATTTGGTTGAATAAAATCAAGGGATCCTATAGTATTTTGAAGATCGCTACCTTTACTTCTTGCAATGCCTCATCAATGCATTTGAATCCATACTCAAAGCTGGATGTTATAAAAAATTCCTATCTCAAAACGTCCCATTCGTCAGTGTCATGGTAGAGATTTGTTTCTAGGTACCAATTCATTGGTATTACATCCAAAGTATGACAAAATAAATGCACCCACTCAGGTTGTAGCTCCACTCCATAAACCTCACTCCATTTTTCAAATTGATTGTGTGGATCATACCTTCCATCATGTTTCTCTTTTTGCCGAAATTTTGGGTGACCAAATCGTAATCTCATCAATTTTATGTACTCATGCAATCCATTAAAACTTTCTTTATGTGCACCCCACCACCTTGTGAGTGTAGTGCACAATGCTAAGTCCAAGACTTGGAAGTGATGCTTCTCTGGTACTTCCCTTTCAAATGCATCCAAAAATTTATCCACATTAGTTAAACCATCATAATAAGGAAAACTTGTTACCTCCAACGATAAACATCACAACTATTTAGTCATCATGTTATAACACGGTTTAGATACTTTGTGCAACCTATTCTACCAGTGTTCCAATTCCTTATCTAATTCTAGTGTATAAAACTTTCACAGTCCCAGGTGATGCACCCCTCAACTGTCGGATTGATCCAATCTTGGTCTTGCACTGTTATTTTGTAGACTTGGTCCAAATAATCGTCACTTTTGTAATCGTGGACAGGTTTAGTATAGCACGACCCTTCTGCAGGAACCAATGGTAGTACCACGCAGAGTGATTTCATTTCAAATGACATTGTCCTCTTCTTCAAATTGATCACCCCATTTATGTCAATATCCTGATCGATCCCGAGGAGCGCATGGTGGGGATTACTCTCATCAACAATCTCTATCACTTCAAAGTTAGCCAATGCGCTCGTGCCTTCAATATCTACTGTCACTCCCTGCTATATTCCCATTGGGATAATCTTCTATTGATTTTCCATCCTTAATTGAATTGGAGACCACTGCAGCGTAGGTCTCCCCAGTCTTTCCCATGTCTATTTAGGTGACACGTTCACATCCGACCCCAAGTCTAGAATGACTTGAACCATTTCATACTCTCCTATTTGTGCAGTGAGCCTCATCTCACGCCCTGTGCTTGCCATATGCTTACCAATATTTCTGACTATGCAAGGTCCTTTAGGAGCACTTTCTTTATCGATGCACTTATTTATCAACTCCTATAATCCTTTCATAGCCTTGCTATCATGCAACAACTCCATGCAGGTATTTAGGAAGGTAGTAAGCATGGAGGGGTCCACTTATTTAGACAAATTATCTTGACTTCCTGAAGTAGAGGCCTCAGTGAAGCTTTTCTTTTCTTCCATGAATGTTTCTTTTGTGCACTCTAGATCAAACCCAACCTCCTTTTCTAGAGATTTATGGACCCACTCACTTTCTTTAGGTTTCTTTCCCTTGTCATTGCTAGTCATAATTCTACTTCACAACACAATATTCACATTAGGATTATCTTTGTGGGGTTCAACCCTCATCATCTATAGGTTCTAGGTAGGCTACTGAGGCTGTGCCCTCTTCTCATGCATCTTAGCTATTAATATAGGGCAGTCTTTTATATTTTGATAAAACTGAGTGTAGTATTAGAATGATAGGTGTGTTGGGCTCGTACACTCCCACACATAGTGTCCTGACACTCTGCAGTTGTAGAAGATAACTTGTCCTTGACCTCTACTAGGTCCCCCTCCTCCTCAGCCTCATCCATGCCCCTGATATCCTCTGCGCGCTCCCCTAACGCCTTGATCTGGAGGCTGAGTTTCTATCTGCATTCAATACGTGAATGTTCTTTCCATCATTAATTTATAACTATGACAGTTACACTCATTGTGACCCACTAATTTACAGAAGTTGCAAAAGAGTTGTTGCGGTGTCTGCAAAAATTTCTGTGGTAAGTGACAATTGTATGTTACATGTTTTCCAACTACCTGATAGATAGCGCACCACATTGCAGGCCCTGTACTTGGCCCTACTTGAGCTTTTGGTCTCAGAGGAATCGACCCTCCTCCTACAACATAATTCACGAAGATAGGGCAATGATCTTTGTCATGCCCCTGGCTCTTGGATTTTAGGCACCAAACTTCTTTTCGCACCTCTGGTCGAGACGCTCTATCCTTGTCCAAACTTTAAAACTCTAGGCAAAGATTCTGCAAATTTGTGTGAATCTGTTGAACTCCCAAAGAAGCATCTTGAATCGGTGTCTCATGCAATCTCATCACAATTTCGAGGGCTTCTGCTTGGGTCCCAATCTTTTGTTTTGATAAAGAAACCCTTAGATGAGGTAAGAGCGAAGCTAAAAACCATTCGCGGTGCTTTCCATCTGTAAGATTCATGTTAGCTTTGCAAATCTAGCATTTCAATCTTTGATCCAACTCCCAAGGTGTTTCTCTAGGCCTCATCATGATTTTCTTGAATCCAACGTTTGACTGTGGTTCAAACTTGGGTCTACTAAATTCCTTATTCAATGCATTACTTAATGTACCATGTTAGCACATGATCCTATAGAGCAGTAACCAATGTTTCTTTATTCATATGATCATCTTTAATATTTTGGGCTATCCACACGACCTTCACAATGAACCAAAACTGGTCCGGGTCCTCATTTCCCAGGGCCTTGAAAACAGGCAACTTTATCGTATTCGACATATCGAACAATGGTGAAGGTGGTGGCGGTGTGGGCGAAGGTGAGCGTTATGGAGGTGAAGGTGGAAGTGGTGTGGATGGATGTGGTTTCACGTAAACCCTTGTCATATTAACTGGACAATGCTCTGTGATGAAGCTTGCGTTGCTCCCTTGTTATCGCTCAGAGGAGGCTTAATCAACGAGCTATATTCAGGGCCTGTTCTCCCTATATCCTTGAAGAACTTTACACTTTGTGTAGCTCCAAACATCAAGGTAATGACATAACCTGCTTTTCACACAAGAGCATCTTAATTGAAGTATTCAAAGATCTTAAATACTTACCTCGTAGTCCTTTGAAGAAGCATCACTCTACTTTACTTTAGCTGACCGAGGTATCGACCTTGAATTCTGTCTCAAATCCTCCTATGACATGATCAAGCCAATGATCAACAATGCACACGATCTTATCTTCAGAGGCTTCCAATCTCCACACTAACTCTGAGGTCCACACTATTGGAACGTCAAGCCTCCACCTTCCTTGGACATATGCCAATTTAGTGATCCACTCATAGGGTTCAATCAAAAAGGAACATAAGAATATTTTGTGTATCTTTGTGTACCGATATCTTTGCAACCACTATTCCTTTTTCAGGCACATATTTCTGTTTTCTTGCACCGTGAATTCATGGATCTTTCTATCTAACCACTCCATAATTTTTTATTTTTTATTTTTTTTTATTTATTTTATTTATTTTTTATTTATTTTATTTTTTTATTTTTATTTTTTTATATTTTTATTTATTATTATTATTATTATTACTTATTTTATTATTTTTTTTTGGATTCCAGTGATGCAAAATCACACATCTCTTTATGCAGATATCGGTCCTAACAACTGAACCATTGGTTGGCTTAGTGCTTCCTGACCCAGGTTTATAGTTAGATTTTCCAAACAAATCCCTAAACTACTAGCCCTTTCGGCATCAACCCACAGAGCGCAGACTGAAGTCTCACCCAAAGCAGTATTGGGGGATGCTAGAACCAATTTTCCGCACCCACAAATTAGTGTAATGTCGTTTTATGCCCTAAACCTACCTCCGTGTAGATCAATAAGCCAGGTGAATCGAACACTTATGTGCCTCTGTGATTACTTCTAAAAATGTTCAATAACTTTAACATGCAACAAGTTATGCTTTGTGTAACAATTAATATTAAGTGCATTCATATAACAATATTAATTATGTAAAGTTGTGCATCAATACGATATTAATTCATAAACCCATCATTCATCATAACATAATAGCACATTCATTCATAACATAGATAAATAGACAAAACATAGGATTTTCTAGAATAATATCTTTATTAATACTTCAGTTCTGCTCACAAAATCAAGACTTCCTTGCGCATTGAGCTACAAACTCTACTCAAGGTCTTTGCGCACACAACTATAGAGCCTCTATTCTACTCTAAGAATTCTTCTCTCTTTCTTTTACTGACCCATTACACTCGTCTTCGTCATTGATCTACCATGCCTTAGACTCTCTACGACTCTCCTACTTATATAATCCCATGGTCCACAAACCATGGGTAGATCTATAAAATCTGACACAACTTACATAAAAGAAGGGTAAAACCCTTTATAATACTTTACTATCTTCACACTCCACGACCACAATTTACGGAGACTTTACATTTTATACAACAAAAACTTAGGCTTTTTTCCCCAAAACTTGGGCTTTTGCCCCAAAATTGACCCTAGGGGACCCTGTCCCAACACCATGTAGCCTAGATTGAGCTTTGTTGGTGTGAGATGTTCTGCAATGCTGGATGTGTCCAACAATGGTGGAAAGTATGGCCGAAGGTGGTCTACATTGAACACTGGGTGCAAGCCAAGAAATAGTGGGATGTTGAGCTCGAAGGCATTGTCATCTAAAACCTTGGTGATGATCTATAGCCCATATTAGAGTGAATGAAGCTTGCGATGGGGTCCAACGAGGCAATCCTTCTGCAAATGTAGCCAAAGTTTATCACCCACCTAGAACTTGTGTGACACTCGATGTCGATCATGGCACTACTTGTACTTAGCATTGGCTCTATCCACTATATCAAGGACTTGCCGGATGATGTGTTGAATGTGCTCAATGGAGATGTTTTTCATTTCAGCTATGGATTGGACATGAGCTGAATCTGCCTGAGTGGCTGCAAGTGGTATGGCCACATCAATGAGACATAATGGCTGAAATCCCAGCCCTACCAAAAAGGGGTTGTGTCCTGTTGAGCTGTGGAGAGCTCTGTTGTAGCTACGTTGGACATAGCAGAGACTTTCATCCCATGTGTTGGAAATACTAAGAGGGGGGGTGAATCAATATTTCTCTTCAATTGTTACTTTTACCAGTTATATCACTTATATTTAGAACAAAAAATGAACAATAAGAATAAATGATTTATTAATTTATTCTTTACAAAAAATCAAGTACAATATATGTAGGTCTCCAACCCTAAATGAAGACATCGATCTTCAATCTCCTAGGATCCAAACTGTATTTTTCAAGCACCGACTTAGACTTCCAAGGCTCTAACCTTGTAAATTTTGAGGCAAAAACCTCAAAGGTGCAAACGTTATATCTGTTTTAGGCTTTGACCCAGTTTCTTGAGGACTCTGATCCTTTAGAGCTCCAACCCTATCCTCCAAGGGACTAAACTTGTCTTTTCGAGGCTCCAACCTCTTGGGATCCAACCCTTACTTTACTTCATCAAAATGTGTTTGGTTATACTTCGCGACTCCTAATATCTTCTTCAAAAATCCTTTACAATCTTCAGCTATGCCTTCCCTTAGTCTCCATGTCATGTCATCAATGACAACCTTGTCTTCTTAGAAGGTATCACCAGTGCTCTTCATGTCACCCAAACAAAATATCCAAGGTTACCTCATTATGGCTTCAATGAATCATGGTCTTCAATGATCTCCACAAATATTAAGTATGTTGCTTCACAAAGTTCTCCAACTCTGCCATATTCTGTTCTCAAGAGAAGACTTTAACATTCTATATTTGTCCAATCCCAGTAAATCAACACTTTGAGCATGATAGATTCAAGCACAGAAACTATGGCAAGTTTGACCACAATAGCTTCAACCACGACAAATATGACAAATTCAACAATAGTAGCTACGACAACTTCGACTATGACAACTATGACAGTTTTGACCATGGTAGCTTCAACCACGACAAATATGACAACTTCAACTACGACAACTATGACAACTTCTACCACAACAACTACGACAGATTCAAATATGACAGATGTGATAGATTCAACCACGGAAACTATGGAAACTTCGACCATGGTAGCTTCAACCGCGAAAACTTCAACTACGATAGCTACGGCCACGACAAACAATGTAAACTTTGAAACGGGAACCCATACTGTTACCCGTTTTGTAGAGATAGCAAAAAAGTGACTCGATTTCGAAAAGGGGTTATGCAGAACACACGTTTTTTTTAAAGCTTAGTTTTTGGCACTATAATTTTTTTTATGTACATTGCGTTTTATAATGGTAGTGTTTTTTATGCTGATTTAAAAACGTGGTAGTTCTGCACTAGACCCTTTTTTTTAAAGGTTTTTTTTTAACTTTTTTTTTTAAAGGTTTTTTTTTAACTTTTTTAATTTTCTAATGTATGAAATGTAAATAATTATTTTGTAAACTTGATAATTTTTGAAGTGGTCTTTTTCTTCATATTTTCTTATTTTTATTTTTATTTTATTTTTTTTGTAGTGAGGTTTTCATTGTTTCACATATTTAAAGAAGAAGGTTGATATTTTGAATTTTTGATATTCTAGATATTTATACATTATTAATTAATTTTTCAATCCACAAGAAATAATTGTTTCTAAAAAACAATATTTTCTTACAATTGACATAAAAATAGCCATTTTTAACATAAATATAATTAAAAAACTACACATTTTGATAATTTTTCGCTACAATTGACATGTGAAAATCACAATTTTTATACGAAAAATTTTAACTAAAAATAGTTAAATAATAGCTATTTATTTATTTATTTTATGAATTTCATGTCAAAAAAATAATAATAATCTTTTTTTTCAAAAAATTATGGTTAACTTAAAAATTAATGTGAAAATCACATATTACAAATATTGAACGCATAACAACCTTAATTGAGCGTAGATTCTTCTCATAAAATGTCAAAGTCAAAACATTGCAAGTATAACTACTTAATAGTTACAAAACATGAGCTTGATTTCCAAGCATAACTTAAATTTAATCAACAATGTCACGTAATCCAAACTCTTCGTCCTCTAGAGTTTCATCATTGTTTTCTTCCTCAATATTTTCTGCTTCTTTTTGCTCATTTTCGTCTTCTAATGGATCTTTCATGTCTGCCAATCTCCCAATGTATGTTTTTCCAACATCCCATGTAATGGTGGTTGAGGTTCCTTTTCCTTTTTTCCCACACGTGATTCACTAAAGTCCCCTTTCTTCAACCCAATTTATTGCATTGCATCTGGAATAAATTGAAGAGCATTAATTCTTTGCTGAATGAAATTGCATTGTAATGGATCTTTTTCAATTGCAATACAATTTCTTCCTTTTTGAAGGTAGCATGCTAGTGTTGTACCTAATTATCAAGCACAAAATAAATAATGAAGTAGATTAGTACAATGACATATTAATTAAAAAAATAACATATTGAAATTCATTTCTATATAATAAAACTTACCTGAGCCAGAAAATAAATCCAGAATCCAATCTCCTTTATTTGGACATATGTCTGTAAGATAGCTAATCAATAATTGTGGTTTTTTATAAATGTTAACTATCTCTCCTTTTGCTTCTTTGTCTTCATATGTTAGTTTTCTCCCAACAACATCATAACTCAGTATTTGGTTATGACTCTTTCCGTCCACTCAATTAAAAATCATAGACATATCGCTATCATCTTTTGCCCAACTATCAATATGAATGAACTCAAAAATCATTTATAAATACTTGATCATCACAGTTAAGAATATTTGACTTTTTCTTGTAACATGAAATAGTAAAAGTTCAATCAACTTGTACATAAATGAATTTTTCAACATTAATCAAATATACATTTTAAACGTCTTACCATGTAAGCTGCATCCTTGAATTTATTTTCCCTTTGAAGCTTGACAATATCATTGCCAATTGTGTGTTTGAATGAAATGTCACAAATCTCCATAATGGTGATGACGTGACTTCTACAAATCCCACAACTAGTTTACTAAAAGCTTGATAAGTATAAGGGTCACTATCATAGTCAATATTTGGAATATTGAAACCATGGGGAATATCTGCAATAACCAGGGCATACTCCCTTTTAGGTATGAGTTTAGTAAGCTTCATAGTCACCTTGTATTACTTGATATTGAATAGTGTCTAGCCCATTCCAAATGAAATGAGTAAGAGTTGGACCAAGTTCAACATTCTTAACATGTTGCTTCCTCAGTCTTTCGGTCTTTATTTTTTTGATAAAGGTTCTAAAGCAAGTTGGCACTCCATTAGCATCCTTATTCATATTTTATAAAATAAACAAATATATGTGTAAGTTATAAATTAAAAATAGTACACAGATGAATAAAAACGAATGTGTAAATTAAGATACCTTTTTAAATGCAAGATAAAAAGCTTTTAATGTTGATGTAGAACTTGAATCTGAATAGTTGCGTACGAAATCATCCCAACTATCTTCATTCAACAATCTAATCATTTGTTCTTGAATTTTCATGTAAACTTTGTGACTACATAGATAAAGTAACAAAAAGTCAATATAATGATATGTATAACAAATACTACCAAGAACAACATGTTTTATTTAAAAGAAAATTATAATCTAGAAATAATTAAAAATAATTCAACAAACTTACTTTTGAAATTCCTCGAACATTTCCTCCAATGATAATTCCCCTGACTTCACATGAGATAATATTATTTTGAAAATTTTTTCATCTTTCACTCCTTGCATTGCTCTCCAAGGTGTGATAGTCATATCTTCTGGAAGCTGCTTCAAGTCAAGATATAATTTACTGCCGCCACATATCAATGGCTTAGACTTTTTGACCTTCTGGTTTTTAATGGAAATGTTTTCCCACATGCTAAAAATCTCATCAATCAAGTTCCAAACATCTCCAGTTCTAAATGCCAATTGGAAAATGTTATCAACACCTCTGAATATATCACTAGGAAGGTTGCGTTTTCCACCTTTTAAATTGGGTTTCTCTTTAATTTGATAGCCTATTTCCATACAACATTCCCTTCAGAAATCTGTAGTAACATTTATCCTACCCCCACCACATTTTTCTTGAAATTCACTATGAATAAATCTAACCCTTTGGATGAAATTCATAGACATCCTATATTCATTATCTGAATAATGATCCCATGCCACTAACTTTGCTTCTATATCCGATAAACCAGCATAAATGATACATATCATTGTTTCAAAACATGGGTTACTAGGATATTCCTCCATCAATTGTCTTTGAGATTCTACATAATGGTTCCCCCCAAGCACATAATAATTGTATTCAAAACATTTTGACTTATCAAATGCTTCTTTGTTGGGAACTTGAACTGGATCAATAAGAAGCACATAATTAACCACATGATCATATGGATTATACCTCATCAATGTCTTCAAGTTGTGAACATGCAGATGGTGTGGCTTTCTGACTTGATATTAACACTGTCCTTCACTTGCCTTATAGGTTTGTCTGACATTAAGCTGAAATGTACGACCACCATCAATTAAGTTTTTCTTTGTTAAATTTTGTCGAATGGCATTTTGTTTTGTTTTGATAATGCCATCCTCTAAATCAGCTCTTTGTGTAATGATTTCTCTACTTTCTTTTGAAGTTTCACTAGGTTCTTGACTGCTGGTAATGAGTACTTCAAAATCTTCAACTTTACTTTTCTTCATCATAACATTCTCAACAGATTTGTTTTTGGGTGTTACTTTTTGTCTTTTACAGCTCTTATCAGTTCCAATGTCATCTTCAGTAATGGCAACATATGCTTGACTATCATTTTCAACTTCATTGCCCTCAAAAGTAACTTGTTTACCCTTGCTATATTTATCCACTAGAGACCTTTTTTTCTGATCCTTTAGATGTAGTTTTATAGCATCATCAATTACTACATTTTGCTTGTTTTCCATATCTTCTTCTGACACTGAGTAAAAACTGTTGACAACTTTCATGATATCATGCTCTATGAAATGAATGCCTCCCAACCTAATTGAACAACTTTCAACAAAATTATGCCAAACAAAATATCATATGTCAGTAAAAACAAAATTAAAAAAATATAGCGAGACACTTTTAAGAAAACAAAATACAAATATAAAGAACAATACTTATGATGTTTTATTTCATCTCATTTACGATTTGTTTACACAACTTTGTAGATACCTCTTTCGTGTCATACAATGAATATGTTAGTTGATATTTAATTCTTTCATGTGACTTGGGAGCTTTTGTAAGTATGTAAACGACTTCAGCGTCTGGTACCGAACACATATCTATGACTCTTCCCATCAGCTCAAAAATTCCATTTTCATTCGGTATATCAATATATAGATATATGTTCACATTTTGGCTTTCTCTTTCTTTCACATACCAGATTCTTGATGGCAATTTCACCTCTTTTGAATTCTTCCAGTCTGAAATCATCTTCTTATCATTTGAGGCACTTGAAATATTTGTAGCTATGATCTCACATGGAGTTCATTCACCAATGTTTTTTGAAGATGCACCTTTAAGTGTCTTAGGTCCAGACATATTCACATAAATCTTCTTTGATGCCATTTTCCTGAAAATAAAAACAAATAAATTAGTAAACAACAAAAACATATTAACTTAAATCCACAACGAAAATATATCCCAAATTTTTAATTTTTTATAATCAGATAATTGAAATTAAAAAAATATTAACACTAAGAAATGGCAGAAGCCCACTGACACCACCCTGTCCATCCACGGAGTGGCGGGTGATTTCCCCACCCCTTACCCTGCATGCCCCCCTACCCCTCTTCTCCCTC
>APFE030435451.1:14024-27152 GCA_000404065.3 Pinus taeda | reverse complement strand
CGCCATTGGAGGCCATCGGGATTTTCGAGGCTGGTCTTGCAAAGGTTTGACCAGTTCAAGCCCTAACTCCTTATATCCTGACCTCGTCGGGGACATGCAAAGAAAAACCGAGAAAAAGCAGACGCTCTGATACCACTGATCCGGATTTAAACAGGAACGCAATAGATTACAGAGATAACCATAAATACAGAGATGCGATAACCATAAATAAAGAGATGCAGCGGAAATAACACTTCATTTCATTAATGGAAAATACCGAAATATGCTTACAACCAGGATTGGAAATAAACCAGCTAGGACTATGGTAGCTTATCTCTGAGAAGAGATGTGCGGCTACATGTCTCTGAACTGTTCCGAACTTCTGTTACAATGAGGCTTGAAGGCCTATTTATTATTGAGAAACAATGGAAAACCCTTCAGATTCCAAAACCGACCCTTAGAAGATGAAATGCCAAATTGTGGGCCCCGTTTTGGGTAAATTGGTACATCAATTTCCTGGGGTCGTAACTTTGGCATACGATCTTCGTTTGACGTGTATGATAGCTCGTTAGAAAGATCTATCCGAGAACTACCACTTTGGGAAGGGAAACATCGGTCTATGGACCCATGTTACCCCCAGATTTCCCAAAAAACGTCGTTTAGGGCCTCAAAACGGCTCCGGAAGTTTAGGACCCGAAAAAAACTGCTAAAAATAATAAATTGTGCTACAATTACGAAAACTGAAAAACTGAAAGAGACAGTTGCGAGGGTCCAAATGGGATAGGTGGGTGGCCACCAACATCCACCTGGATCAACTTTTGAGGAGCAAGTAGTGCCTCTAACACTTCACTATTAGAGCTAGTGGTGTTCATTGTATTTATGTATCTTGGGACTTTTGCTTAATATTGAAGCCTTCTAGGCCAATACATTTTCACTCATGGATTGTGAATGTTTCTAATACTATTCTTTGAATGTTTATGTTTCATGTTTGCTTTCATTAGTACTGGAGTAATTGAATTATTTTGGTGAATTTGGTAATTCTTGTTGGAAATATGTTGTTATGTTTATAATGATCATCACATCCTTGTGAACTACTTCACTTGATTTTAGACAAACCTTTATCTTTAATGTGTGTCTCCAATAGGGTAGTACTATTACTTCTCTCTTAGAGTCTCACTTCATTTTCCCCTCCATTGTAAGAGAACCTTGATACATTTGCATTCAAACATTCACAAGGAAATCTAGCTTGCTCATTACAAAGGACCTTTACACCTCTCTCACACGTTGAAAACTAAAGCCAAGGCATATTTTTAAGTAAATCAAAGTCATGCCATATTACGGACTAGAATCCTACACCAAATGGTGTGAGTTTTAGTTGGGACCTTATATCAAAGAGATCCCCTATATGTTGGCAGTATCCAACACCATCAACATTCTAGCATGAGAAGGAGGGCTACCAATTTTTTATGGCTGATAACTCCACACACCTAAATCATTCTTATTTTGGACAAGGTAGAAAGATTTTGAGCACTATCTGAACTCTAATTCCTAAAGAAGGAGGATCTTCTTAGCTTGGCTCGAAGTCGACTTGCGAGGTAAGCTACAAGCAGATCCAGAAGATTCAACCCATAACCCATTGATACATGCAGGCTATCAGATTAATTATTGGAAGCAAAACCTTCCACACTTTCTAAAGAAGAAAGAAAGAAACAATATTGATATATTAGTTTCTACAATGGAATATTTGGTCTTTTCCACCCTTGAAGAGTTGGTAGAATCAATAGATGATACAGAACATCAGGATCATTTTCCACCTCTTAATGAAGCGTACAAGGATGGAACAATTGTTCTTTATGGTGACCTCTTTGATGGATTAGACAGTGAAGATTACTCAAATTTTGATAAGGATGAAGAACACAGAGATTAGAACATGGTCAACCAAGATTTACATTGGATGGCCCAAGGGACTCTTGCTCTTTCAGATAATTTACATAAGATTCTAAGACTTTATTTAACTGCCTGTGATCACTTAAAAGTTTGAGTGTCCAATGATTTTCTTCACAAATAGTATTGGAGCTCCCCACGGTGACATACTTGGTTGTATGTAACCTTTATCAAGCATATCTTTAAGTTGTAGTTTTAATTCAACCAACTTAGTTGTGCTCATCCGATATGGTGCCTTGGATGTCGGTGCTTCTCCACGTACCATTTCAATAGAGAAATTGAATTCCTTATGAGGATATAAACCAAAAATGTGTATTAGACACACATCCTCATACTGTTGTAATATGAAATACTTCCTTATCATCTCGATTTCCTCTTGCCTTGCATTGTCACTAGCTTTATCATTGCTGAAAATTTGCATAAAAAATAATTTGCAGTGCTTCCAACAATTGCGTTTGACCTACATTGCTGTAATTAGCCTCAATAAAATTGGATTTCCATTTCCCTGTAAGATTTTTCTTTCCCCAATATCATCCAAGCATTCAATTTATTTTTTATAACAATCCACTCTCGTTTTGTGCATGTACAACCAATCCATGCTGAATAATATGTTGTACACACCCAATAGTAATAGATTCAAATGTGGTGTTGTGGGAATGCATTTGAGTTCAAATGCATATGATTTCACCCGATGATTAATTTTTCTCTTCATTTTTGTAATTCCTTGGTGAAATTTTTCCATGAGCATTGGGTTGACATAGCTACAGTTAGAATCATGATCAATTAAAATGGAAACAAATTGATTACACAACTCACCTTCCATATCAATGATGGATTCCTGGTGGTCTGCTTGGTGATTATCTACAAATGCATAAATTTTGGGCAAACTCCAAGTTGTATCACCCATTGCGCGAGTTTCTTGGGCAATGTAAATCTTTGGATCTACATGTTTTTGAAGGGGGAAGTCTATTCTCCAGTGATTTTAACCACATGTACAACGCTTTAATTTCTCTTTTGTTTCATCTCTTCATTGCTCTGTTGCTGGCTGATGCATATTTTGTTTAACAATTGGATTATTTTTCCATTGGAATCGATTCATACTGACCGGTTGCTTTCTTTCCTTCTTTTCTGAAAATTTCTTGGGCCATTTATTTTTATTTCCAACATTGTTATTTTCCTTTTAGTCACTTTTAATTTATGGTTTGTGTTTTTATTTCTCATAGCAATATTTCAATTTCTTAATGTTGAAATATGTAACTAGGTTTGGTCTTCATAATGACATGTGTAATCATGATTTTTATGTAATTGGTGTAAAGAAGAAAAATAAAATTAATTTTTTTATGCTTGAGACATGGCTTTCATGCTCAAGGAATTTTATTTTTGTAGATACAACTCCCATTGAGAGCTTATAGGGCTTGTCACATGGTCTACAAGTCAAAAGAGTCTTTGTCATGTATGAGAGACCCTTCTTGGGCATGTTACATATTTATTTGAGTCATTGTAAGAATCAAAAGACCCCTGAAGACCTTGTCACAAGTGCACAATCAAGTCGGTCCTCAAAATAAGCAAGTTGGTTTATCAAAAGACAAGTCGGCCTATGGAGGATGTCAAGTTGGCTTATTTGCATTGAGAGATCACTATATAAGGGAGTACTTGGCCTCACTGTAACACCCTTGGTGAAAATTCCATGTAATAAAAGTTAATAAAAGAAAAATAATAACCACGGTTATGGGACACTTATTCCAAGCTGAATGTTGGGAAAAACATCCTAGTGTGGGTGTTCATTTTAGTTATTATGGCTAAGGAAATTGGTAAAGGCTTGGGAAAGGAAAAATTGCATTTTTGGCAATTTATTTATGAAAATAGTGGAAATCAGGAGAAAAGGAAGTTGAAAGGTCATATGTTGCATGTGAGGATCAAAATGAAGGAAAATAATGGAAAATGAAGAAAATAGAGGCCACATTAATAAAAAGGAGTTTGAGGATCAGTTCATGGATTTTGGTCAGTTCAGTTTTGGAGTTCTCTCTCTATTCTCTCTCCCCACACTCTTGGACACTTAGAGTTTTCTTGGAGCACTTAAACATTGGATCAAGAAAGGCAAATAAGGCAAAGAAGAAGTGAAATATCAAGCAAGACAAAGTAGGATCAAGCAACTACAATGGGTTTACTTGCATGCATCGATTTGCATGTGAGAATTCCTTGCTAGATTTAGCATGCATGGTTATGCATGTGTGTTCTTGGTTCTATTGCTATCATGGGAATGGGTTTTGATAGGCGTGACAATGTTCTTCAACATTTTCTTGCCATTTCTGGATAACTATGGTGTGATGGAGTTCTCATAATTTGGTTGCGCTGGATTGTTGGATGGATTTGGAACCCAGTGAAGTGGATCTATGAATGAAAGAACACATGGCCAAGGGATCCATGAACAAGACTGTGGGTTGTGGTAAAGCCAACTAGTGTGTGCCTTTATGGGCCTAAGAATCCTTGACGAGTGAATGGCGGGATATATGGTAAAGCCTAGAGGTGGTTTCCCTTGATCAGGGGTAGGAATCCTTACCACTAAATGTCGGGATATATGGTAAATCCTGTAGGGTGGTATCTCAATTATTACCTAGTGATCCTTGGATCAGACTATGGATTGCAGTAAAACCTACAGACTAGGAGATGATAAATTTCCTCACAGGGTAGGTGGAGAAATCTGATGGTATCCATACTTGTTTATTGCCTAGTGATCTAGTGAGGATTGTGGTAAAGCCTGATTCTATTGATGAGGGTGAGGTGGTTTAGCCTTGAGAAGCCCTGGTTAGTTCTATTGGTTTGAGTCCCACATTCATGCTTGGAATATGACATGAGGGTTATTGGCTGAAGAGACATTTGGCTCAACCAATCTATGATTGGGTGGAAAGTGGTAGTCCCATACCGGATTGGCTTTTTCCTTCATTAATAAGAGTTCATTTACTTGGTATTTTCTGTGTAAAAGTACTGGATTATATGCGACATTTATGGCTGTTGTATCCTCCTTATTTCTGTTGTTTATATGTTGGTGATGAAATGTTTTATGACAGTGAAAGTGTATGTTTGCCATCATATTTTGATTTGTAAATGATTGAGAAATGAATCTATGACCTAATAGATTATAATGCAACTAACGTGATAAGGCATCAATGCTTCTTAGCTATTCTCAGATAAGTATGAGACCCCTATGCTTAGATCTATTATTATGACCTATAGAATGCATATTTGTGACATGTTTGACGAAATACCTGTCATGGCTAGTAAGGGTCCAGTCAAGTCTTTGTTCAAGAATTTACATTAGTATCATTGCTTGTATGCTTTTTTTCATTTATGTAAATTCCATGAAGTTTTGGGTAGTGACTAGGTCCCAGCCTTGGAATTTAGCCTTAAATCTTGTAGTTTTTGGCATAAAAATGGTAGAAAAATGCTATAGTCACACTCAAGCAGGCTCATGGGAGCGACTGGGACTCTCAGTCACTTTTAAGGCTTGGTAAGGAGCGACTGGGGCTCTAGGTCCTTGAACTGCTGAGTTTCCTCAGAGGTTGGTCACTTGGAAAGGTGAGGTAGCTCCTAAAGGTTCTCTAGGATGTGTGGATGTCAATTTGGTTGTGTTTTGTCAATTCCACTTCCTTAAGGTGACCTAGGAGGTTGAGCCAATTCATAGTAGTCTCTCATCACATGTTTACCCCAGTTGGCCGATTACTTGGGTAAATGTGAGGGGAGGGTGTTACACTCACTTGGCGAGACACACATCAAGCATCCAAAAAGGAGAAGGAAGTTTGAGGAAAGGGAAGAAAGGAGCCTCTCATCTAGAGAAGGGAAAGAGGAGAAAATCAAAGTATTTTGGCATTATTTTTGAGTCATCTTCCTCACAGGTGTGACTACATCTAGGGTTTCTGCATTTAGGTATAGCAGATCTCAAGGAAACCAATATCTAGTCCAAGTAAAGGATATATTTGCTAGTCGAGATCACAAGAAGAAGTATACAAGACAAGAGAAGGAGAGAAGCCACTCAAATATTCCCCAATCAACTAACACGTGTGGGATCTCTATAATTGTAGGTAGGCTGAAAAATACAGGTCTATGAAAAGAGGGAAAAATTCCAGAGAAGCTCAAATTAGAGGTGCAAAATTCAGTTTGACTATCATTGACTTGAAGAAGAAGAAGAGTTTTCAAGGAAGCCTCGTGACTTTGTCTTGGAGAGGTTCTTAGGTCAAGGGTCTTGATCTTGGAATTCATCAATTGAAGATTCTATAAGAAGAAGAATTCAGTGGGTTTTCCTCTCAATATTGGAGAGGTTTTGGCCATGTTTGATCACCTATATCTTGTGTCCATTATCTCATTGTTCTTTATGTTTTTGGTAGATGTTTGACGAAGATAACACATAATAATAAGAAAGTAAAAGAATAATAAAATGAAGTAAAATTTAAAATACATCACAAACATTTAAGAGAAATCATCTAATATCTCTATCTTGGATTTCTCAACATGATATCAGAGCTAAGGTAACAAGTCAATAAAGGGCAGCTCGATAAACGACATTCAAGGACCTGAGTTCTAGAAAATCATCAAGGGCTTCAATCATCAAGAAGGACCTCTCATCTCACAAGTGTTGAAATTCAAGGATTACAACATCACCTTGAAGGAAGTCAACAATAATAAGATCTCAAAAACCTAGCACTTTCAAGAAAATAGTCTACACTAGAAGCATTCTTGGGAACCTTGCTCAAATCATCAGCTCAAGGAAGAAGATCTCAAAATACCCTTATCTATACTCAAATAGAAGATCGAAGCATATTGAAGTATAATCATCCAAAGGAAGCAAGAAAGGAGTTGTTGGCATCACCAAGAAATCAATATATCCTCATGTTTAAGACAATAATCACTATTTGAAGGAAGATAAATTCTTCAAGAAGAAATCTCCCATTCTCTATATCATCATCAAAATCAAGAAAGCATCAAGTTGAATATATTTTCATCAAGGAATATCTTTGCAAATAAGTATCTTTATGTCCACATTTGAATATATAAAAATGTGCAAGGAGAGAAAAATTGTGGTTGGATCTACTTTCTTGCATGGAAGAAGAGGATTGATTTAATCATCATAAAAAATGAAATTGTGGAACATGTTAAGGGCTCAATCACAAAAATTGCGAAGGAAGAAGCTCAAGATCTTGCAAAGTAAATGAAAGGGGAAGTAAGGGCTCAAAGAATTCTCAAAGAATCCATGAAGGATCCCCTCATTCCCTATGTATCAAAACTAAAAACATCAAAATAAATATATGACAAACTTGTAGAATCGTTCTCCGTAAGCACTGCAGGAGAAGTGATCTCGTTAAGGTAAGAAATATATAATATGAAGATATCAAAAGAAGAAGGAATAACCTCATACTTTATGAGGGTGTCTGAATTAAGAAACCAACTCCAAGAGTTGAGAGAAATAATGTCTGACAAGGAAATGACTACCATAGTGCTCAATGCACAACCAAAGGAATGGGGCAACTTCATATCAAGCATCTATGCGAAGAAGGAAGCTACTCCATTCAATGAACTATGGTCATTGTGCAAAATAAAATAAAATAGGCTGAAGATAAAAATCAATGTAGGATCAAATGAGCAAGCTCAAGCATTTGCTGCTATGTCTAGAAGAAAAGGAAAGTTTGGGAAGCTTGGTCCTTAGAAAAAGAAGAAGAACATGTCAAAGGTTCAATGCTATGACTGTCATGAATATGGGCACTACAAGAGAAATTTTCCAAAGCTCAAGAAGGACAATAAAAAAAGAGGAAGGGAAGAAATCCATATCACTGAAGAAGTGGAAGAAGATGAAAATAATAAATCCAAGAAGGAGGAAGTAAATTATCTCTACTGTGATTGAGATAGATTTCCTCAAATAGTTCTTTTCAAGTTTCTATTTCAAGTTTTCCGTTGTAAAGTATAACTATCATGGTAGGAATAATTAGAAGCATGATAGGATGCATCATGTTAGGAGATGTCATCATAGAAGCATACACTTGAAACCAAGATCTCGTGACATCATCATAAAGAAGCATGAAAGATAGCTGAAATAAAAGTCTATGGCTGTCACCTATAGAAGCATGTATCTCTTGGTAACCTCATTAGAAGCATAAGTAGTACTTATGGGAAAAAGAAAGTCATATAGTATAGATATCATCATACGTCATTAAAAAATAAGCATTTGCAGGATGAGGATGATCAAGATCCTCTGTTGGAATATTCATTGGAAGGCTCACCTACTGGAAGAAGCAAGTGTCTTTCCGAGAATTCCACTTTCTATGGGATTCATGGAATGATCATATGATGTCAAAATAAGTGAAGTAGGTCAAGGTGATTGAATTTATTTCAATAAAAGTAGCCGCTGAGGGAATTCTAGATGATCAAAAGGAAGAGATGAGGTATGTATGCTTGTATTTGATAAAATTGAGTCATGTCATATAGTTGTAGATAACATGGATAATTGCTCCACCTCATGGGCATGATCAAAAGAAAGGGATATTCTCCTGTTAGCCTCCTGCTCATAGTAGGTATTCATTTTTCATGATTGACAGTTGAAGTGCCAAAAATGTTCATCCTTTTCAAGCTGCAAAAGTTCCATTTTTGAAAAATTTTTAGTTAAAGGGAGGTCCAAACAGCTTAATCTTGGTCTCCCTAGGTTTCAATTTCCTGTTGTAGAATATAGAGAATCATTGTCTGTCCAAACAACTTAATCTGGGCAAATTCTTAGATAGGTAGAGAAGCAAGGGTGCTCAATAGCCTAATTTGAGCCCCTGGATGAAATAAGTATAGATGTAGATAGGAGGACATTAGAAAAGAAAAAGTTGTAAAGTTGGGTTTGCAAGTTCAAGTGCACCCAAACCAAAAGAAGAAAAAATGTTAGGTGTATTAGGCTGGGTAGGTAGTTTTAGGTTGTAGAAGCAGATTGGTAATCACTTGTGGTCATGTCAAGAAGGACTCATCTCATTTATGGCATTGGCACCAGGCAGTGACTTGGTGGTACAACAGTGGAAGCATGACTAACTTCCCCTTCATTCCCCCCGTAATCATTTACTAACATCCCCTTGAGGACCTTGGGATCTCCCCATCAAGTCCTGCTTTCAGCTCATTTGTGTGAAATGTCAAGTCAAGCTTTGACTTTCCTCAATGAAAAGAAGCCGCATTTCTTGTGTAAAAATAATCTTTACACAAATCCATCATTTCCCTTACATTTTCACTCCACCAAGTCATACTAACTCCTAACTTTATTATTTAGCTCCCTAAGTCATTCCCCTATCCCCTACTATGTGAAAACTATATAAAATCCCAAAAATATTACATATCCCACCCTATAGCACTATAGCTATGTAACATGGTTTGGGAGATATTGGTCCATTTAGGACTAGTATAAACCCTTATGCGTCTTAAAACTAGAATTAATTTAACCCCTCGTTGAAGTAATAACACTGGACCCCCGCTTTCATCTATAAACCTAACCCTCCCCTCCACCTGCATTATTAATGGCTAACCGGTGCACATAACCTGCAAACCAAATTGAAAAAAACCCACTTTAGTAAAGTTCCCCCCCCCCCACCAAATTAAATAATCAATAAAATGGCGCGCGGGCCCCGTCCCTATCCTTCCACCGCCTTACCTGTCCCTTCAGCCGTCCGATTACCTGCTCCCTAAGATCTACGGTGGGCGAGCCTTTTCCTGCCCCAATGTGCCAAGGGTTAGCATCCAGGATATGGGTGGTTTCTCGTCGTACTCCCACCACACGTCGCCCTCCCGGCTGTGGCGGAGCCCCCTCCTTCAAAACCGCTTCTGCCCAAAAGCCCGAAACCGCATACCGCTTCCCCCTGCATGACGTAAGCACCATGTCACCGCACCGCTCCCCCCCTACGTGACGTAAGCACCACGTCACCCTGTTGCGTCACCCTACTGCGTCACCCTGCCACATCATCATCCGCATTGGGTCCCACTGCTGACGTCACCCGCCGTAATGCTGATGTCACCCGCCGTACCGCTGATGTCATCCACTGAAAGGAAAGCGCGCAAGTACGAAATCGATGCTTAGGAGGCCCGTAATCAAATTCTGAGGCAGTTTTCGATGCGCGATTAGCGCTTAGCGCTAATTGCGCATCGCTATGGGAAATAGGCCAAAATGGAAAACCTCATTTTTTAGCAGTTATTTTTGCCTCGAAAGGGCAGAAAAGGGGCGATTTGACAATTTTTAGCATATCAGAGAAAAGAAGAAGCCCAGATTCAATTAAAGAGTATCAGTGAAGCGGCAAAGTGTATCACATCGACCATAAGAAAGTGGTGAATCCACTTAAGGCTCTCATACCACAGTCAATTCGCAGTAAAGCCACTCAAGAGCAGTGGAACAGAGACCAATGCGGAGTTATGATGAATGGCCTGCGCATAACAACAAAAGACAGATAGCCTCATTTTTTGAAGCAGCTACCCCAGTGCAACATTAGATAGATATTTTTCATTACTTGCAAGAGAAGTTAGGTTAACTGCACTTAATTCCTAAGATCTTCTAGCATATCTTTTTTGTAGATATTTTGCCTATAAATATAGCCCTGAACAATATAATAAGGGTTGGTGGGTTGTTGGTTGATCTCTCATTTGAGACTTGTGCTGTAAATATTAAGAACTTCTGTAATCAAAGATTGCTGGAATGCTTGCATCTGAAATGGCTGGTCGTGCTTTTAATGGCTGAAGAGCTTGGTATGGAATCCTCGTGCTTGCTCACGGTTCAATAAGTCTTTCCTCCCTCTGTTTATCATTTTATACATAGCTGTACCATATATATATCATAATCTAAGCTGCAGGAAAAAAGAATAGATCAGAACTGGTTTTCATGCCCTCTGTTCTCAATTCGTGTAACTTTTCCATGTTTTCCTCTGAATTAGTGAAGAATATGCATTCTTAATTGCGCATGTTTAAGCTATTTCCTTCATTATATGAATGCTGTCTGAGAATTCTTCATTTCCCTATTCATATTTCATCCACTTTCCCTCTTTGGCTGGATGAGAGATCCTTAATTACCTCTCATTCCCTGACCTCTATTTCATCCTTTTTCCAGCATAAATCATTGTGCTATGTGTAGCTATCCTGCTCCATATTCCCCTCTTTTACCAAAGAAAACACACCCTTTAGTTCACATTCATGGACTCCATGCCCAATGGTTTGAACTTCTTACACTTTGCATGCCAACTCTGTTTGATTAGATCAACCATCCCACTAAACCAAATCAAAACCCATGTGCATCATATCTATCCTAAAATCATCCCTTAAACAAAATTAAATCCTAAAGAGAGAGTCCTCTCTGATTGCTGGTAGGCTAGGACCTGCAGTCCAAAGATTGGTTTGTGGTTACCTCGGTCGTATTCCCTTAGGAGTCAAAGGAACAACTTGAGTGATAACACCTCCTTTGGAAGGATGCATAAAGGCATGGTTCACATATTGACAAGTTGAAATCAACATAATAAATCATATGGAATATGAGGTGGTTGATAAAAATTAAGGAACTATGAATGGAAGTTGATGAGAAGCAATATGTGAATAAAGTAAGGAGAGATCATGAAATATGCAACTATTGTCACATAGAAAAGAAAATCAACATATAATAAATAGAAGAATTGACCATGACATCTCCATGGAAAAGGTATGAAGACTCAGAAGAAGTATAGAAAGGAATATGACCCTTGACATTTAATATATTTTTGGAGATGTGTTAATATGAATGCAGGATGTTGATACAATAAGCATATGTCATGGTGTAAGACCGTCACAAAGGTAATTTGATGTTCATTTTTTTATTTTTGAACAATATATAGATGGACTAATGAATTGATACCAAAGGAAGAATTGTAGATGTCATCTACAACTAATACTCATGTAGTGGGAGGATAAGATCCTGAAGAAACCATGATGTGGAGAAGGTAGTTGTATGAAGGAAAGCCAAATATGGATTAGTGAATCAATTTCTGATGAAAGAAAGGTTGACATGACTAACATGATTCATGAATGAAAGTTATGGATGGTTCATTCCCTATGAAGAAGTCCCAAAATATGTAGGCTCCATAAAAAAAGAAGAAATTCATGACATCAAAAGAGGGAGTCCTACAAGCAAATGGTTGTCCCATGACCTCCACCTAGAGAGATGCTGGAAGCAAGTCCCTAATTAGGGGTAGGCTTGGTCAAGTCCTTGGTTAAGTGGAAGATTGGGTACATTCTTGTTATTAGAATGGGTGCATTACTTCATTTGAATGGGTACATCCTCCCTAGTTGAGAGGGAGAGGTAGACACATCATTATTGTCTTCACATGGGAAGAAAGAATGAAGGATTGGGTAAGCATAAGGCATCTGATACTCTTTGAGGATGTGGTAGGGAATCCATGATAAGAGTAGTATTAGAAGACTAATATTATTTGAGGACTGGGAATCCAAGATAGGAATAGTATTGGTGGAACATACTTTGAGAGAACTCAGGTGGGGTGTGTTTTGATCAATCAAGAGGGCCTACCTCTTGGTTGTTTATTCTTCTTGATGATATCCTTGCTCGCTCACTCCAGCAATCTCTCGCTTCCTTCTTCAAGCTCCTGAAACAAGTAAACAACAAAAACACACAAACATAATAATAAACAAATTGCAATTCAACCTACTTAATGAGTCAAGAAGCATTAAGACACGAATATGTAATATTACAAAACATGTAGGAAATCATTCGATAGTTTCATATATTAATATCAAAGAGATTACAACCATTCATCTTGACATTGTAGTCTTCCTTTGATATGACCAAGTTCCCACACATTCCTGATACACTTCATGATGGCTTCATACAACAATAGTTTAAAGGTTCTTCCCTTTATACTTCACTCCAAACCAAACACACTTCTCCCTCACACAACTAGATGGCTACAACTAGTAATATCTTGCTTGTCAAATCAAAATAGTATACTTGTAGAATTCCTGCAAAAACTCTGATAGATCTAGAATTTTAGTTAAATTAAACACAATTAATTTGTTGATATTCAAGAGAGGAGAGAAAGAATTTGCTCCATAAAATCATTGTATTAAATTAATAAACAATTATTCAAAATCACTCATATTTTCTTGCACACCATCACAATTCACATCTTCAGATGAGTGACTGGATGCTGACGAAGATGTTCCATATTC